>JAKCPI010018476.1:0-27512 GCA_023213315.1 Euborellia annulipes
ATTTTAAAATTTTGATTTCAAATTTTTTGGGACATAAAATTATGTTAAAGTCGCTTTCGTTTTTTGATAAGTTTTATGCCGAATTTTACATGACTGGGACTGTTGAGCGTTTTACTGGGGTTTTACTAGTATTGAGACTACAGCCCGGTAGTTAGGCAGCCCAAATAGCACACGCTCATTAAACTTTTTTACTTTCTCTTACCCTTATATTATTATGAAATATATAGAGAGAAACTATTATTCTGATTAAAACATTGAGATAAGTTTTTGAAAAAGCTATTTCTCTCGCACAGACAAACAGCCATTTGGGCTGCATAACTACCCTAACTACCGGACTTTAGTTTAATAGATGGTATATTTGTTTAGTCACCTCAACAAATAATACTCATACTCTATACCGAGAGAATCGAAGTGAGAAATCTTTAAAGAAAAATCTGGTGTGATTTTTTAAGCAGTTTGGATATCAAATGGTTTAAATAAGAATGCCTGGACCCAATAGATAATTACTAAAATAAAAAATCTTATATAGCATAAGTTGCCGAAAAGACTGTGAGTATGTGAGTGGGAAGGAGAAAAAAGTGCGTTTTTTTACAAAAAAAAGGGGGGGGGGGTAACGATTTTTAGCTCACAAGGGAAGGGCACGACCTTGGGATTTCATTTTGGTATGAAACTTCGGGTGATGATTGTAGACCTTTAGGGGGGTTCACCCCTTGAAATAGTAACGCGCAACGCTCAATAGTTTTGGAGAAAATGACGTTTGTCAGTGGCTGTATGCCATAGGAGCAGAATAAAAAAAGGCGAGGGTGTGCTGCAGGCGGGCGGCGCGGCTAGTAATTTTATATTCGATTAATTTTCTTTTTTTCTAATTTTTGTTCTATTCGTCTCCTTATGTTCTCTATCAAATTCCTAATAATAATAACGTAATAAGCAAAACAAATCAGAAGAAGATTAAACATGCTCTTTAATTTAAGAAGCTTTCAAGCATGAAAGCTTTTCTGCAAAACAATTTAATTAGAACTGATGATTAATTAAAGATGAGTTTCAGCTAGGTAAAAAATAAAATATGATATCAATTTCAAACATTTTTATCCGATTAAATTAATAATTTTTCTTGCGTTTCTTTTATTCTTCTTTCTTTTCTCTAACTGTCAGTGATTTTGTGCGTGTTTGCTTGAAAAGAAAAACCCATATAATAGATAAAAGCTTACTTCGCAGAGAGAGAAAAATAATTCACTCTCAAGTTGAAAAAAATAAATCACTTGAGTGTATCTATTTGAAAATTAAATAGTTTTTATCCATTTAACTACATAATTGAAAAGGCTTTCCAGACAAATTCTCTTTATTCCCGCAGTGCGGGATCAGCTTATCCCAATTTTCTCAAAAAGATCTATATATATATAATTCACTAATGTCCGTCTGTCTGTCTGTCTGTCACGCTCTATTTAGGCAACTTCCCGTTGTAATTTTGAAATGAAATTTTATATGCATAAAGAGGACCTTCTCGGGATTACAGGAAAATTATTTTCATCCCGAAATTCCCATAACTTTTTAAGTTATTAATTTTTAAAGTTACGATTTCTCCCATAGGAAATGTATAGAGAAATATTTATGTATTCTTTTCATTTGTGTATTCCATGAATGTAAACAAATCCTCATGCAGGCACTGGATTGGAATAGAATCTATATATATATAATTCACTAATGTCCGTCTGTCTGTCTGTCTGTCTGTCTGACTGTCACGCTCTATTTAGGCAACTTCCCGTTGGAATTTTGAAATGAAATTTTTTATACATAAAGAGGACCTTTTCGGGATTACAGGAAAATTATTTTCATCCCGAAATTCCCATAACTTTTTGAGTTATTAATTTTTAAAGTTACGATTTCTCCCATAGGAAATGTTGGAGGGGGGGTTCAGGGGGGCGAAGCAAAGGCGGGCGCCACGGGTTCTCATAATTAAGAAAAGGCGAGGGTCCGCCTCAGGCGGGCCCGAGCCAGCTGGAGGGGGGTCCAGGGGGCGAAGCCCCCTGTATAGATGCAAAGGCGGGCGCCACGGGTTCTCATAATTAAGAAAAGGCGAGAGTCCGCCGCAGGCGGGCCCGAGCCAGCTGGAGGGGGGGGGTCCAGGGGGCGAAGTCACCCGGCTAGGCGCGAAGCCCGCCGAAGGCGGGCGACGCGGCTAGTAATAATAATTTCCTTTTCATAATGAAGAAGAAAAGGCGAGGGTCCGCCGCAGGCGAAGCCCCCGGCTAGGCGCGAAGCCCGCCGAAGGCGGGCGACGCGGCTAGTAAATAAATAAATGTATATTAATAGAAAACAATTTAGAAGAAGAGGTCGTTATTTTCATGTTATTTGTATAATTGATGTATTTAAAAGATTCCACAACGATTCTCACGCATGAAATCATCAAAGAAAAAAAAATGTAAAAAAAAAGATAGAAGTATTTTATTCGTCACGAACAAAAAGTTTTGGTATCTTTAAACATCGGGCATTACTCTTTCCGTGTTTAAGAAAATACATATGGCTTATATTTATAGATAATTTACAAGTTTTTTAAAGGTTGGTAATAAACAACGCAAATATTTACACATACAATTCAAAAGAATTTAAATTTTATATTAGTAAAGAGTAATATTTATTTAAATAATTAATTCTTCAAAAAAAAAGATAAATTTATCTAAAGACAGGGTTCATTTATCCTGAAATCAATTTTAGAAAATCATCTTTCACAAAATAAAATAATCTTTATTGCAGCGGAAAAAGAGAATTTCGTTGAGTTCGCATAAGTTTTCTCTAATAAGAAAATAGATGTAAAGATTTTTAAAATCTTTTATCTTCCGGTTAATTAATTCCCCATAGTGCGCCAAAATTAGTTGGGTCCTACCTCAGGACAATTGGTAGTCAGTGTAATACAGAGTGCATTACACTGGCTACCAATTATCCTGAGAAAGGACGCAACTTGCGTCCGAAACGTCGGCAATTGAAATAAAGAAGTGGATAAAGATTTATTTAAAATTGTTGTCTGATTTCATTCTGCTCATTTTTATTTCTATTTATTTTACCCATTTATCCAAACGCCATTGGTCTACATACGGATATATATATATATATATATATATATATATATATATATATATAAAATATATATATATATTAATATCTTTTATATTATATCTCTACTTTGTATAGAGGCTCATAATCAAAGGTTCTGGGAGATAAAATTTAATTGAAATAATTGATTAGCAATTAATTAAAATAAATATAACATCATTATCGTTAAATTATGAAATAGGCCTATATGGTATTTACTAATTTCTCGATTACGTCGTGAGGAATCCGATGAAAAAACTTTAAAAAAAAATGCTATCTAATTTATAATCACTCGTATATTAAACAAGAAAGAAAAAATACGGAGAGCCAGGTGTAATAAAAAATCTCATTAACGAGACATATTTTTTTTTTTTAAATAAACTCTTTCAACTTTTAATTTTAAAATTGTACAAATTATTAACTCAGGGGAAGGATATAAAAAAGTAAGCAGGTAAAAGAAAATTAGTTATTTACTTAAGCTTGATTATGAATTTTTTCCTTTTTTTTCAGATAATTTATTATTATTATTATCTACTAAATTATTATTAGTAAAGTTTTTTTATCCTGTTAATAATTAGTTCATGGAAAATTAATGTATTTTTTTTTTCGACTGAAATTACGAGAATGCTTTGTCTTTTTTTAACCTTGAGCATCTTCTTTTTATCAAGCATCATCCACAATTTCAATCTTTTTTTTTATCTTGCTGGCTAATAATTCGCAGCTACTTTTTTTTTCTGTTCCTTTCTTTCCTTTTAATTCATTTAATTTCACTCCTTTTGTTATTCAGAGATGCGGATAAATTTAAAGACATGCAAACATATTTTTTCCCTTCTCACTCTTTCTTAATCTAATTGTAAGAAATCTTTACAACGTTTCTAACTTCATTTACAAAAAAAAAGAATTTAATTTCAAATTAACGCTTCTCCTACCGGGTGTTCTTTAAGAAAAAAAAATATATATAATTTATATATCAAGATTGTTTTTCTCAAAAATATTTTTTAAAAAGAGATGAACTAATAATCTTTTTAAGCGTAACAAAACGTCTGTCTAAATCAACTATAATTTATACGAGTATATAATTCAATTTTTTTTTTTACAATTTTTGAAGTTTTTTTTTTTTTTTTTTTTTGCCTTTCTATAACTTGTTTCGTTTTTATTTCACATCAGATAGAAAAAAAGGATCAGAAATTTGGTTTATTTTGATATAAATGAGTTACGTTACAATTCAAAATTTGAACTTTTTATTTTATTTATTTCTATCCATTAGCCTGAGGCACTTGATTTTAAACATAACAGAATCCATTGTTTTGTCGATTTCCTGACAAAAAATCATTTTTATAAAAAAAAATTATTTAAATCTATTAATAATAGAGTAGTTTTATTTTTAATGAAAAAGTTTTACTCGCTAATACAAAAATAAGAAGGAAAGCATAATTATAATTTAATTCAAAAGCTTGAATAAAAACTCACTGTTTGATTGAATTAATTGGCTTTACCTGGTTGGATTCTATTCAATCCCTCAGGGTACCATCAGGGCGATATACTCATATTACTGTATGTTTGAAAGAGAGAAAAATACATAGAAACTGAATTCGTGTTGAGAGTAAATTAGAGAGAGAAAAGAAATAAATATTTCCAACATTTTCACAGGCTAAAATAAAGAGAAAAAGAAGGAAAAAAAAAAGAACTAACCAGATAATCACAATCTCTTTTTTTCATATTAATATAATAGCCTTCACGTATAATAACGTCTTTTTTTATAATAAGAAATAATATTAACAGTAAATCTTATTCCGAAAAAAAATATAAGTTTTGACCTGAGGATAAAAAAGATATCTTGAAACAAAACTGGTTTAAAAAACGTCTTATATAAAAATAAGAATTTATTTTTATATATAAATAAATCTGATTTATGTTTGCCATTGGAAGATATAAAAGAAGGAAGCTAAGGGAAATAAATATAGTATTTTTTTATTTAGTTTTAATAATAAATACTAGAAAGATTTGAGAGGAATTGGATCTTATCACCTCTATAAACCGTATTCCATTTCTCTAATAGTTGAATAAATTTTCACTAGAACAAAATTACAGAGACATGTCATTTTAGCGAGACGAATGAATAGTAGTAGGATTTTATTCAAACCCACCGGTCGTTTTTCTCAAAAAAATCAGAGGTAACTAAACTTTAACCATGAAGATGGTGCATAGACGACCGAAATGTCGCTGTGGGTTTGAATAAATAAGGGAAAAAAATATAGCTACTGTGCTTTTTTATTCTATCCTACTACGTATATACAGAGACATGCTTTTATTTGCTTGTTTCTGAATTGGCTACATTCAATAATAGAATATCTCCTGTTTTGCACTTGATAAATTTGATAACAGTTATTTCCAATCTTTCGGGTCTTGATTAAATGCCGTATAAAATGTCATGTTGAAAATCAAATATATTTAAAAAGTAAGCAGAAATATATATATATTTTTTTTCCAAGTCGGCATCTGAGGCCATTTAATCTAGTCCCTAATTTTTTAAATAAATTGAATTAGGAGGGGAACATCCCTCTCGGTGTAGTTCGTAGCATGCTTGCCTTCTATACCTAGGGTCGCGGGTTCGGGTCCCAGGCAGTCCGATGATTTTATTTAAGCCGTTTGGTACCTGGCATCGTTAAAGTTTTATATGACCTGAGTTGCCGAGAACACTGTGTCTATGAGTGTGTGTGAATGTGAGTGTGAATGGTAAAAAAAATTTGATTGTTTAAAAAAAAAAAAAGATTTTCACCCGATTTCAGAGCTTATTTATTTCCCACTATCCTTCTTCAGCTGGCTCATTCTAACAATAGTTCTTATAAATTATACAGTAAGCTCAGCTGTGTGAAGAAGTTAAGAAAATTTTATTTTTAACAAGAATAGTGATATTTTATGCTCATTGAAGCATGCACTCTTATATCAATAATTCATATATAAATTAATCTTCTTTTCTACTTTTCGGGCCAAATCCGCAAGAATATAATAACTATTGTTTGGATCATAGAGGTAGCCAGGGGGCGGGGGGTTCGGAGGTTCAAACCCACCCCATGGGACCAAAACCATGGCTAGATATTTAAGCTTTAAAATAGAAATTATATTTCATATAGGGTAAGAGAAAGTAAAATATAATTGCTCTAATTACTACTATAATTTACTCTAGCTAAAAAAAAAAAACAAAAAACAAAATGATTTATAAAAATAATCTTAAATTGCTTGAAAAAATTTTCTTGAACCCCTCCCCCCCATCAAAAATTTCTGGCTACGCCTATGGTTTGGGTGATTACAGCGATGGAACGTAGAAAATAATCTCCCAAATTTCCGGCAATAATCACTTAGAAATGAATTTATTTCTTGTAAATTTTTTTTTATTTGACCTTTCAATGAAATCTTGAGTAGGCCCCTATAGGGTTAAGAGTACTTGCCTCTTGTATTAGGGGTCCAGTTCACTTCCCTTACAAAGCGACATCTATTTCAATTGATTGGTGGCCAATATATCGAATTAAAAAGGGATGGTGTCTAAATGACTCTTGATGCCAAAAAAATATTTTCAAATAAATAACATAAGAAAAATATAACTTGCAAAATTTTTTTTTTAAATAACATCAGCTCATACCATTGCCTTGTCTCTATCAAATCACTATAATTCAAATATATATAATTACATAATAATTTGTATAATAAATAAATAGAATACTTCTGGTATTTAAATGATTTTGGTTGATTGGTCTGATGATAAATACCGGGCTCATGCTCTAGGGCTGTTCATAATGTCTCTAATTTGCATAATACAAGCAAGCTCAGTTCGTCCATCCGTTTAAAATCAATGGCTAGCTAGTTAACTAACTCTCTTGTTAATTCATGGTTAGCTTCCTAACAAAAAGAGGTCACTCACAAGTGAATTCATATAAAAAAAAAACCGGCTACAAAATGTTGCCAGCTTCCGTCGCTAAGGCACCGTAACATTTGCCAATTAAAAATTATTCATCTCTTTATTTACTAATTTTAGAAAATTCTCTATTTAATTTTTAGAAAAATAGGAATCAATATTGAGATAAAAATTTAGACTATTATTCAAGGAAATAGAAGTAGTTTTAATTAACTATCTAGTCATAAATAGATTATTAAAAAAATCTGGTGTGACTGGCGCACAGCACACAACTTTCTCTTACCTTCGGTAATCGAAAGTTGTGTTCTGTGCTTGTCACACCAGATTTTTTGTGTCGACATATATTTAGTTCCCGACAGTACGGAACATATGAATTCAGATGGAAAATTTATAAGTCTGGGAAAATATTTATATTTTGTTACCATGGCAACCATTTCTCCTATCTTCCCTATGAAATACAAGAGTAAAGTGGTCTTCAGAAGATTTCAATTGCAAAATGAGAATATAGATTTTAAAGAGCATCTAAAAACTAATTGATTTTTGAATTTAAAAAAAAATCGTTGGAGCAAATTTTGAGAAAATCGAAAAAAACTGAAAAAGTACATCAGTAAAGTACTAGTACTCTTTGGCCGATTTTGATTAAAAGCTTATTTTTCCGGTCCCGGGAGATGTTTAACTTAAATATAAAATTTCAACCTCGTAGCTGAATTCCTTCATGCTTAAAATTGAACACACACACACCCACCCACCCACACACACACACACACACACACACAGACAGACCATGTCGCGAAAACCAGTTTTTTGGATTCAGGGGACCTCAAAACGTGAAGATCCATCAAAATCTCGACATCGAATTTTTGACATGAATCCAATAATTTCTCTCTATATATATATTACATATATACATAGGTAAGAGAAAGTAATAAACTTGATTGATGTTCCATTGAATAAACTTAATTGAAATTACTTCACATATATAAAAATGTCATCTATTGGAATGGTGAACAAACATTTTCTAATTGGCAAATCTTTGATTTACCAAGACTATCTCTAGTGAATTAAAACCGGTAGAAAAGAGCTGAGCTGAAATATATTTATTTGTGCATGAGTGACGTTTAGCTTTTATTTTGTAATCATCTTCAGGCTTAATGTCCAATTGAAAAAATTGTTTCTCATGTGGTATGAAATGCTCTATATCTTAGAGAGAAAAACTCGGCAATGTTCAAATAAATATAATTGTCCTGGAATTTATTTTGTTTTTCTACCTGTGGCATTCAATTTACGTCTTAACCAGGGAGGAAATTCATCCATCCTTTTCCCTCTAAATTAAAATAAATAAATTAATATATCAATATAAAAATATATTTATTAAAGCTTTTATGTTTTTTTTTTTACAGTGCGCCCCCAAACGTTTTTTTTTTTTCGCCATGTTTTTTAAATTTTTCAACTTATACTTACCCGTTTTTAATTCTAATTACACTGTTAAAAGCGGAATTAAACAAGAAATCACATGCCATTGTAAATTACGTTATAAATGAATTGGGAATTTTTAATTAAAGACCACATTTTGTGTTAATTATTTCTCAAAAATAAATACTGTACAACGTTTCACTTGAGTCGAAGCAAATGCACAAGAAACAAAGTCCCCTACAAATATTATGTCACAACATAGAACTCCCCCCCCCCCCCCCATAATATCGCACCATAATCTGTTGTTCTTTAATGGTATTTTTTATAATTTATTTAGCTGGTTATTGCCAATAGAAAAACATTGTATACATATATTTACTTGTTGAAAAAATATTTGCTAAGTTCTGAACTGTCACATGATAATAAATTAGCGTTGCAAGCGTCAACCCAAAACATAACTAAATATCCATTAGTACTACTCACTTGATGTCGATAAATAATACGAAAAAATTCTTTTATAAATTCAACTTCGAATTGTGATGTCACACTTACAGTTAGAGAAACCCCCCGGGTGCCTCATGTCACAATTAGTAACGATTTGTCCAGACCACTACCCTCCTCCTAACGAGTTACGTAATATGTGGACAACCCCTTAGTGGTTGAGGGGAGTTGTTCAAACCTCCCCAACGGGGAGGAAAAAAGTTTTTGGTTACTGTCTTGTTCACAGAAAAATGAAGGATTTTGAGTTATTGAATACGCTCTATTATAAATATGACATTCTCTATAGATGGATTCATTCGTTTTATATTATTTTTTTAATGCTTGCCGCTCACTAAAAAATAACTCTCATAATCAAAATATATCACTGTTAAATTGTTACTAATCTTTTTAAAATCGATGGATTGAAAAAAAAAATTAAATTAACCTCTAAAAAAAAACTTCTACAAAATTTGAATTATACGAAAGCAAATTTTTATTAATATTCCGCGAATGAAAAAACTAAAAAGCAACCAAGTTAAATAATTTATCATCAAAGAAAAAAAAATTAACCCATTTATTTCAATCGTTGTTTATTTCATTATTTTAATTTTATAAAGATAAAAAACATATTACAAAAATAAAAGCCTTTTTTTACCACGGTTGGCTTAAAAATGGCTCAGCCAGTCAGAGGCATGAAAAGATTATTTTGTTTAAAAGGGAAAAAAATTGGCTTTCTATATTCTTTGTAAATGGAATAATGTATGTAATGCGATGAGAAATAATTGAATTGCGGTGTGTTTCAAAAGAAGATTTATTTTGCGAATAAATTCAGGAAAATTGAGTTAAACAAGCTTCCTCCTGGATATATTACAGAAGCTCTTTCATCTTTTAGAGGGTCAGCCCTTTTTCTCTTTACGGGGGCTCCTCTTTAATGATACAGCTCAATGGCAGTAGTCATTTGTTATCTGACCTCCGATATTAATCTTCTTGCAAATGAGATCATTTATAAACATTAGATTTTGAAAATATGGCTGAATAAAAAAAAAAAAACAAAGAGCAAAATAAATAATAGAATTTCATAAATTAAAAAAAAATATTAATTTAGACTTTTTTTAATTATCTAAACTCTAGTATTATCTCTCGAAATTTCAGTAATAATTTTTTGCACAAGCTTATATTCATATAATCACAAATAGTATTTAAAAAATCTGGTGTGACTGGTCGCACAGCACACAATTTTCTTTTACCTTAGGCAATCGAAAGTTTTGTTCTTTGCTTGACACACTTTTTTTTTTGTGTCGACATATATTTAGTTTCCGCTGATTTTTTTTTTTAAATACTCACACTTTTTTTCTCATTCACACTTACACACTCATTCACACAGTCTTTTCGGCAACTTAGACCATTTAAGACTTTAAACGATACCCGTATGTTTAATATATCTATTGGGAGTCCAAGCATTTGGATACCAAATGGCTTAAATAAAATCATCGGTCTGTCTGGGGTCCGAACCCGCGACTTTTGTTATACGAGGTTAGCACGCTAGCCGCTTACACCAAGCCCTAAGGGCAGTTTCCGCTGATATTTTCAAGATGTAAATTTTTTTTCACACTTTTTTTCCCATTCACACTGTCTTCTGGCAACTCAGGCCATATAAGACTTAAACGATACCCTTATTTATTAATTATATATATTCGGGGTCCAGGCATTCTTATTCAAATCAGATGTAAAATTTATAAACATGGGAAAATATTTATATTTTGTTACCATGGCTTTCTCCTATCTTTCCTATGAAGTACAAGAGTGCCCCCGGGTTTGGCGTAGTAGGTAGCGCGCCTCCCTCCTATACCAAACGTCGCGGGTTCGGACCCAGGCAGTCCGATGATTTTATTTAAGCCATTTGGATACCAGATGGCTTAAATAGAAATGCCTGACCACACAATTGATATATTCTCCACAACGGTTATCGTCAAAGTCTTAAATGGCCTAAGTTGCCGAAAAGACTGTGTGAATGTGTGTGTGAGTGTGAGTGTGAATGAGAAAAAAGTGTGAATGTTTTTAAAAAAAAAAAAAAAAAAAAAAAAGTACAAGAGTAAATTGGTCTTCAAACAATTTTGAGAATAAAATAAGCTTATATATTTTAAAGACCATCTATAAAATAATTGATTTTGAATTTTAATCAAAATCGTTAGAGCGAATTTTGAGAAAATCGAAAGAAAACTGAAAAAGTACATCAGCAAAGTGCTAGTTCTCTTTGACGGATTTTGTTCAAAAGCCTCGTGTAACGTCCCAGGGAGGTACCTAACTTAAATATAAAATTTCAATCTCCTTTCATTCTTGAGATATTTTGTTCACAGACACACACAGACGGACTTTTTTGGATTCAGGGGACCTCAAAACGTGTATATCCGTCAAAATCTCGACATCGAATTTTTGACATGAAACCAATACCGTACTTTCTCTCTATAGGTATATATATTAACATATATAGAGGGGGAGGAGAAAGTAAAATTGGGATGCGAACCTGCGACCTTTGGTATAAATGGTCATCATGCTAACCACTACACCGGGCCCTAGGACCCGACTTGGTAATTATAAATTAAAAATATAAAAAAAAAGTTATTTAATTCGTTTTACCTATGGATCAAGCGTTTAGTACTTGAATTTTTTTCTTTCATCGTATCTAAAGGTTTGTTCAAATACTAGTCTAAGTGCATGGGTTTAGAGGGGGGTAGGGGCGGGGAGATGTCGCCATGGTGTTCACAACAGATGGATCTTGTTGTAGCGAAACGAACAACCCTCCTGCTCCAGCTCGGACTTTGTTTTGCTGGTGTTGTTGTTCCGTAAAACTAAATAAAACACGACAGTGAATACTTGGATTGTGTTTTCCAGTGCTGGTTAGGGGATGGGGGGGGGATGGTAAAGGAAGCTGTCTAGCTGGGAACCAAAATCCACTCGTCCTGTAAAAGCAATGCACAAAAACCACACCACACTACATACACTACTACTCTTAGTGGCAATCCCCTTTTAGATAAAATTTTAAACGAAGTTAAATAATTTAAAAGGTCATTAGTCATTCTTTCCTTTTTTTACTCTGAACTCCCTCTCTAGGGAGAATTCAACATTTCCTCAAATCATGAATAAAATTCAACGTATTTGTCATCCCCATCTCTTTTGTCTGCACTTCAATCTTCCACAGAATAGACTTACTGTTGTTTTCTTTAATAAAGATATTAATAAAAAATTTCTATCTTCTATTTGAATATCAAAGAGGTTTAATAATCTCTTCATTAATATTTATTCGGAGGATTTTTTAGATTGCCCTCTACTGTATTTTGAAAGAAAAAAAAAGTTGTTTGCTAAATTTTGAATTTATTAATAATTTAAATAAAAAAAAATCTGGTGTGACTGGCGCACAGCACACAACTTTCTCTTACCTTCGGTAATCGAAAGTTGTGTACTGTGCTTGTCACACCAGATTTTTTGTGTCGACATATATTTAGTTCCCGACAGTACGGAATATTTGAATTCAGATGTAAAATTTATAAGTATGGGAAAATATTTATATTTTGTTACCATGGCAACCATTTCTCCTATCTTCCCTATGAAATACAAGAGTAAAGTGGTCTTCAGAAGATTTCAATCGCAAAATGAGAATATACATTTTAAAGAGCATCTAAAAAATAATTGATTTTTGAATTTTAAAAAAAATCGTTGGAGCAAATTTTGAGAAAATCGAAAAAAACTGAAAAAGTACATCAGTAAAGTACTAGTAATCTTTGGCCGATTTTGATTAAAAGCTTATTTTTCCGGTCCCGGGGGGTGTTTAAGTTAAATATAGAATTTCAACCTCGTAGCTCAATTCCTTCATGCTTAAAATTGAACACAGACACACACACACACACACACACCCACCCACCCACCCACCCACAGACAGACCATGTCGCGAAAACCACTTTTTTGGATTCAGGGGACCTCAAAACGTGAAGATCCATCAAAATCTCGACATCGAATTTTTGACATGAATCCAATACTTTCTCTCTATATATATATTACATATATACATAGGTAAGAGAAAGTAAAAAAAATCTATTTGTATTTTGATAGAATTAAAAAATTAGGTAATAAACATAGAGAAAACTATTTGTATATTAATATTTCTGAATATGTAATTTGTAGCCCTCGGGGCTTGGTGTAGGGGTTAGCGTGCTAACTTCGTTTCCGATGATTTTATTTAAGCCATTTGGATACCAAATGCCTGGACCCCCCAATAGATATATTAAACATACGAGTATCGTTTAAAGCCTTAAATGGCCTAAGTTGCCGAAAAGACTGTGTGTATGTGTGTGTGTGTGTGTGAGAATGTGAGTGTGAATGAGAAAAAAAGTGAGTGTTTTTTTAATCAGAAAAAAAAATGTAATTTGTAAAACATGAATTGCATATATTAAACCCGCTTGTTTAATCTTACTTATACGCCCTAGCCACAGGCTTTGTAGCCCTCGGGCCTTGGTGTAGGGGTTAGCATGCTAGCCTTGTATACCAACCTTGTATACCTCTACTTTAATTTATTTAATCTTTTTAGACAACTCAAATGTCTCTAATCGATTCTCTAACTAGTATTTGAAAAAGATTATGTCATAATATTTTTCATATGATTCTTCGAGTTTTTAAGCAAATTCTTAAACCTTCAGCGTCATTTATATACATAAGTAAAAGTTTCTTCCATAATTAATGTCTAATTTAAAAGCTACATCATTTATCCTTAAATGTTATCTTCTTTTTTTTTTATTTTCTATTAATACAAGCCTTGATATAAATCATAAAAACACACACGAAAATATGCTTTATGTCGGGTCAATCGCTTTCTCTTATCTTCGCCATATTCTCCCTCTATCTATTAATTATTGAATTAAACACCTGTTGATTCTCTCTCTCTCTCTCGCCCTCTCTGTCTTGCTCTTTCGTTTATCTTGAATTTTCATATTTTATTACAAAAAAATAATTTTAATTTTCTTGATTCCCACGATGTCGCTACACATGTTAAAGGAATTTTTATTTTTTTATTTTTATATAGAAACTGTACACTCAAGCAATCAGATCTGTGTGTGTCTGTTTAATCCAAAATATTTTATATAATAATCTTTTCATCATTTAATGCATGCCAGCTATACAGATGAAGCTAAAGCCAGGAGGCTAATGTTGAGAGTTCTGCATCAATTTAGTTTGAGTTAGCATATTTTGTTCTAAAAGGTAAAATTATGTCTATTTATCTAGGAATAAATAAATGAATAAAGGAATTTTGACCGCAGGTTAAAAGATCTGGTGTGACTGGTCGCACAGCACACAACTTTCTCTTATCTTCGAATGTTGTGTTCTGTGCTTGTCACACCAGATTTTTTTGTGTCGACATATATTTAGTTTCCTACAGTACGGTACATTTGAATTTCAAAATGACCAAATGGCTTAAATAAGAATGTCTGGACCCCAAATATACAGGGTGTCCCATGACTCAAGGATAATCTCTGACCAGGAGATAGGTCAGTTCATGAGTGTTCAAATGAAAAATTTTTTTAAAAATAAATGTCTCCTAGTTTTCGAGTTAGGGACGCTATCTTTCCCTAAATATTTAAATGCCTTGGTTACAAATTTTCATACTTCAATTTTGACCTCGGTGAAGATTTGGTACCTTTTCATGTGGACGGCAGTGGCGTCATTTGGGGGGGGGGGCATTCGCCCCCCCCCCCAAGGGCTCTGATTTTTATAAGATTTTATATTATTCTAAATAAAATACTCCAAAATACATCTACGAGTATAGAAACTGTACAAAATTAAACAATTAATTTAATTAAATATGTTTTGGCCAAATTTGAGTAAGTAAATTTTAAGAAAAAAAAAAATGTTTGCCCCCCCCCCAAGAAAAAATTTGCCCCCCCCCCCCAAGAAAAAGTTGAAATGAAGCCACTGGTGGACGGTCACATATAATTTAAAATAATTTTGTTTTCTAGACATTAATTATAAAAAATGGACTTTTTATTCTTATATATTCGAAAGGAATTTCGAGATTACATATTTTCCATCTCTCCTTTTTTCAATATCTCAAAATGAAATGAATGTGAGTCGTGATGTACATTTTTCAAAGAATCCATTAAACCTCTTTTTTTCTCCTTCTTTGTTATTTCGAGATATCTTATATGCAAAAATATACACGCCTATTTTTGTCTCCAGGGAGTTAAGACGCGAAAAGTGAGATCTATTTAAAGAATAATTCATTCTTTTCCCTCAATGCAAACCTATTCTTTCTGCGTCTGGATAAAAGAAAAGAAAATTTTATTACTGTTTTTGAATCATCTTTTATATATACACAGTATATCTATATACATTTTAATAATTAATTAATTCTATATAATCTCTTTGTTAGGGATACATCATTCAGAAAATAAGATGATAGCAAAATAAATCTTTGTTTTCGCACTGCAATTATTATCATTTACATCGAAAATTAAGGTGACCATTCGTTCCGTATTTTCTCAGTCAATACCGGATTCTAGCTTCGTGTCCCGCATAATAACGTAGTCCCCTATCACTTGTTTGAATTATTTATTCTTTAAACTGGAAACAAAATTAAAATTATTTTGAATAGATTGAGCAACTTGAAAAGCATAAAAAAGTAAAAAAATCTGGTGTGACTAGTCGCACAGCACACAACTTTCTCTTGTGCATCAGTAAAGTACTTGTACTCTTTGGCCGATTTTGTTCGAAAACTTCGTGTTACGTCCTAGAGGAATACCCTTATACTGACTAACTTAAATATTAAATTTAAACCTCATAGCTCTTTTGATTATTGAGATATTTAGTTCACAGACAGACATGTTGCGAAAACCACTTTTTTGGATACAAGGGACCTCAAGTATCCATTAAAATCTCGACATCGAATTTTTGACATGAATCTAATACTTTCTCACTATATTATTACTATTATTTGGAATTTCTACCCGAGATGCTTTCGTTGACGAAGACACACACCTCAAACCCAACCGGCCTCTGGCCTTAAACCCCTATCGACACCCCGTGGAGTTACATTATTTTCTATCTCTAACTCCTCCTCCTGGCTTTCGTTTCTAGCTAGTGAACTAATCTTTATTTCTGGTTCAACCAGGTTCCTTTTATCCAACCTCTTCGATGCTATGGAGGATGTCCTAGTTGAGGAGGGACTCCCTCAGCACTGGGGTGTAGCCTACTCCTTTCGAGGAATGCATGACTGAGAGGGAGCCTTCCACAGGACGGGAACAGCAACTTCCTCTCCTCGTAGAGTTGCCTGGGGTCTATTGTGGAGAGATCTAATATTCCACAATCCAGTGCCTGCTTGAGGATTTGTTTACATTGAATAAATATTTTTATTTATTGAAAAATCCTGCATGCCCTGGATATGAACACGAATCTTCTTTGTAGAAGCCGACATCCTAGCCCACTACACCTAGATTGATGAAACTAATTATGGCCTATATGTTTCCAACATAAAAATTGTAATTTCTAATATATCAGCTTTTGGAATAAACCGGAAATAGTACTTTACTTATAAAGTTCTTTAAAAAAAAAATTAAATTTTTTAAATAGTTTTTATTCTTGTACGTTTTTTCCTGTATAGTTTTTGAGTTAGTCTTTGTTAAAGATGTCTATACGAGAAATTTATTCTCGATTTTTTATGGGAAGTTCGATCCAATTTTAAATTCTTTACTCTTTTTGAATATTAAACAGCTCTAAAAATTATCTTAACTTAATATTTTTCAAATTTTTTTTTTTTAATTCTCTAAGTTTTATCCCCATTATTAAGATGATTGAATTAATTTTTCTCAATTAAAATTTTTTATTTAATAAAACACTCCTCTCCAGTGAATATTTATGTAAATTAAATCAGTGGCCGGAATGGGATCCTTTGGCGTCCTTCTCATCTTGGCCTAAATAATGCGGAATATTTACATTTATTTTGACTATATCGGCTCTGAGTGTTCTGGACTTAGAATTCAGTAGGATCATGAAATTTTAATACGTTCTTAAATTTGGGGATTTAAGAACCTAAATTCTCTCTATCTTTTACCAAAATCCCTTTAGAGTTAAGCATTAACATAAATAATATATGAGTGCTAAAATAAAGATTTTTTTTTTTAATATCAACTCTTTTTCAGTTTATAAAAAAGAATTAAATTTACCTTTGTATTAGATATTGATAAATTTAAATTTAAAAAAGATTTCCTTAAATTAAAAAATAGATTTCTATTCTTTTTTATTTATTTATTTACGGTCTCTTTCGGCAACGGAGGCTTCATCTCTTCTCATTTCAATTTATTGGAAGCCAATTAAATTGATGAGACAGGATGCGAACCCGCGACTCTAAACCACTGCATCAAGGCCCTAGGGCCCATTTCTATTGTTCTCGTAATTATAAAAATGAATATTAAATACGTAGTCAATTAAAAAAAATTTCCCCTTAGTGGGTGGAAGGTAGTTATGATTGGTTAGGAGGTATTAAAGAAGACCATCTTTCCTACAATTTATTATATCTCATTGATATGCAGTAGATAAGAGTCTTGTTCTTCGGGATATTGCAGTAAAAAAAGGGGTAATTTAAGAAAACAAAGTGTCATTACTAGGGCTCGGATTTATAGGATTTTTTTTTGTAATTTTTCTCCGGATTTGTGATATAAAATGAATTTATTGTGAAATTTCAAAAGAAAAAGCCGAAATTGGCTTAAAATAGTCTATTTTAAGTTAAAAGTCTTAAAATAGGCACTAAAAAAGGCATTTATAGATGAAATAGGCACTAAAACCTGAAATCGGCCAAAATAGGCATTATAGGCACAACAAATGCCTCTTATTTTATTATTTTATTCAGACTTTCATGAAACGTATACATATCATATTGGCCTAAATTTTAAGACATAAATTAAAAAAAGGTAAATAGGGCGAAATCCGAGCCCTAGTCATTACAGATTTTTTCAAGAGATAAGATTTAAATTTTGTATTATATTAAATGTTTCGGATAATCCGGCATAGGGCCGGTCCCGTTTAGGCCTGATTTGCAAGACACTACTGTCTATGTAAAATAAGTAAACAAGCTAGATTACCTCTCCCTCTATTCTAGTGATCGGAAATTTTGTGCCGCTACTCAAAAATTTATATTTCCAGACATGTTCAATGCAATAACACGCGCTCTTGTTTTGATATGAAGTCAGATCTGGAGTAATAAAATTTTGGGAGGCTATGAATATATCGAAAAAGTTAATATGGTTTATAGCGTCTATAAATATTTTTATTGTTGGAACATTCTTCTCTGTTTGACTTTTGGAAAAGATGGATTTTGGTTGAATCAAATATAGGCTACATGTGTTTACTCAAGGTGCAATTCCTTTGCAACGACTGACGAGATGACTTGACTGAAGTCGCGCGATCGAACTCAGAAATAATTAAGAAAAATCTGGTGTGACTGGCGCACAGCACACAACTTTCTCTTACCTTCGGTAATCGAAAGTTGTGTTCTGTGCTTGTCACACCAGATTTTTTGTGTCGACATATATTTAGTTCCCGACAGTACGGAACATATGAATTCAAGATGTAAAATTTATAAGTATGGGAAAATATTTATATTTTGTTACCATGGCAACCATTTCTCCTATCTTCCCTATGAAATACAGGAGTAAAGTGGTCTTCAGAAGATTTCAATCGCAAAATGAGAATATACATTTTAAAGAGCATCTAAAAAATAATTGATTTTTGAATTTTAAAAAAAATCGTTGGAGCAAATTTTGAGAAAATCGAAAAAAACTGAAAAAGTACATCAGCAAAGTACTAGTACTCTTTGGCCGATTTTGATTAAAAGCTTATTTTTCCGGTCCCGGGGGGTGTTTAACTTAAATATAAAATTTCAACCTCGTAGCTCAATTCCTTCATGCTTAAAATTGAACACACACCCACACACACACACACACACACCCACCCACCCACCCACAGACAGACCATGTCGCGAAAACCACTTTTTTGGATTCAGGGGACCTCAAAACGTGAAGATCCATCAAAATCTCGACATCGAATTTTTGACATGAATCCAATACTTTCTCTCTATATATATTACTTTCTCTTACCTATGTATATATGTAATATATATATAGAGAGAAAGTATTGGATTCATGTCAAAAATTCGATGTCGAGATTTTGATGGATCTTCACGTTTTGAGGTCCCCTGAATCCAAAAAAGTGGTTTTCGCGACATGGTCTGTCTGTGTGTGTGTGTGTGTGTGTGGTGTGTGTGTGTGTGTGTGTGTGTGTGGGTGTGTGTTCAATTTTAAGCATGAAGGAATTGAGCTATGAGGCTGAAATTTTATATTTAAGTTAAACACCCCCGGGACCGGAAAAATAAGCTTTTAATCAAAATCGGCCAAAGAGTACTAGTACTTTACTGATGTACTTTTTCAGTTTTTTTCGATTTTCTCAAAATTTGCTCCAACGATTTTTTTTAAAATTCAAAAATCAATTATTTTTTAGTTGCTCTTTAAAATGTATATTCTCATTTTGCGATTGAAATCTTCTGAAGACCACTTTTACTCTTGTGTTTCATAGGAAAGATAGGAAAAATGGTTGCCATGGTAACAAAATATAAATATTTTCCCATACTTATAAATTTTACATCTGAATTCAAATGTACCGTACTGTCGGGAACTAAATATATTTCGACACGAAAAATCTGGTGTGACAAGCACAGTGCACAACTTTCGATTACCGAAGGTAAGAGAAAGTTGTGTGCTGTGCGCCAGTCACACCAGATTTTATTACATATATACATAGGTAAGAGAAAGTAAAAAGAGATTCATATCGATTGTGGCGCCGAAGGGTCCATTTCTCCTGATAACCAAAATTGCTTTCTGAATGAATTCAAATACCCGAATGCCGTGTGCTGTGCAAATCCGTGGTTCAACTACCGTCGACACACCTTTACTTTTTTTGGGTATTTGAATTAATAAATATTGAATTATATAAATTTCCTTCGCGACTTACAAACGCGATGTATATAATAACTTAAATATTAGGCCTATATATGTAATTAATTTTAAACTGCTAACCGTTGGCTCTAGTTGGAACATTATCATTTAATCGGAGAATTAAATGCAAATAAGACAACACAAGGTTTTTGTTTCAATAATTTATTTAACACTTGATACGTTTTTCGACAAGATGTGTCATCCTCAGAAGTGAATAACATACTGTATGTAATTCACTTCTGTTCTTACTTGCTTAATTCTCCTATATATGTAATTTCTTACTTATTAATATCGTCGATTCTTTTGGTTCTCTTTCATTGCATAGTAACATTTGTTTCTCCGATTTGTTGGCAGATGATTTTTGTGGAATCTAATTTCTTCGTTAATCATAGATCAATTGTGACAATTCTGACATTTTGTCACTCGAAGTTTGGATGAGAACTGAAGGTCAAAAATTGTAGAGAGATGCTTACAACTGGAACAAAATAAATAAAATATATCTAGCAAGTCGAAATTAAAACCCATTTGGCTATTCTTTACCTTTTAAAACTTTTATAATTTACCTTTTATATAAACAACTACTTATTAAAAATTAAAACTTTTTCTTTATAAAAAAAAAAAACACTTTTATTTAAATATGCTGCTTGTTGGCTGCATATCTTTTTCTTCCATTTGGAAAGAATTTTCAGATTTTTTTTGCTCGTTGAGTTTCTTTCTGGCTGATGTCCTTTTTGAGGTAATGGTCTGTCAATAATTGACTGCTGGCATCAAGACATTTAGTTTCTTTCGTAGAGTTTTTAAAGGGGATAAATTTAAACATAAAATTTAATTAAACGATTTTATAAATAGATTAATATTTAATCAACTTTTAACATATTTTTTTCTATGATAAATTATATTATTTGAATGAGAAAATTAATTCATTTTGTTTGAAAATGAATTTAATAAACATTTGCAATTATTTTTATCTATATCAATAGTAGGCTTTATTTAATAAAAGAAAATTTATATAGAATTTAATGCTTTGCTACTATAGAAATATATCTAACATTTTGGGACGTTTAAAATCTCATATGCTGGGTAATTACGAGATAGACAACGCAAATGACCAATTCAAAGTAGTTCTAAACTATATATTTAATTGGAAAATCTATTGGTGTCTTGAACATTTAGGGCCGGTTGCATCAGTTAGAGTCAATTTGTTGACGGTTAAGGTGCTTATTTTTGACGTGCAGAAACCCACTTCAGTTTTATTCTTACAGTAAAAAAATCTGGTGTGACTGGCGCACAGCACACAACTTTCTCTTACCTTCGGTAATCGAAAGATGTGTACTGTGCTTGTCACACCAGATTTTTTGTGTCGACATATATTTAGTTTCCGACAGTACGGAACATTTGAATTCAGATGTAAAATTTTTAAGTATAGGAAAATATTTATATTTTGTTACCATGGCAACCATTTCTACTATCTTTCCTATGAAATACAAGAGTAAAGTGGTCTTCAGAAGATTTCAATCGCAAAATGAGAATATACATTTTAAAGAGCATCTAAAAAATAATTGATTTTTGAATTTTAAAAAAAATCGTTGGAGCAAATTTTGAGAAAATCGAAAAAAACTGAAAAAGGCCTACTTCAGTAAAGTACTAGTACTCTTTGGCCGATTTTGATTAAAAGCTTATTTTTCCGGTCCCGGGTGGTGTTTAACTTAAATATAAAATTTCAGCCTCATAGCTCAATTCCTTCATGCTTAAAATTGAACACAGACACACCCACACACACCCCCACACACCCACACACCCCACACACAGACAGACCATGTCGCGAAAACCACTTTTTTGGATTCAGGGGACCTCAAAACGTGAAGATCCATCAAAATCTCGACATCGAATTTTTGACATGAATCCAATACTTTCTCTCTATATATATATTACATATATACATAGGTAAGAAAGTAATATGCGACATTTCATCAATTTTTTTTTTTTAAGGTCATTTAGACCCCATCCCTATTTATTTTAAATGATTTGTAGTCAAATCAAATGAAATAAATTTTTTCTCGCTTGGGACGGGAAGCGAACCCGGGACTCCGGTGCGAGAAGCTAATGTCTCCTCACTGAGCCACGGCTCCCGGGCCATTTTATTGTTAAAAGAAGTAAATATATTTCTTATTTTTCTTTGATTCTACTTCTTTTAACAATAAAATGATGAGATTAGATATATTTTACAATATGTTTTAGGCTAGGGCCCCTTGCATCATCAGATCTCGTCGCCATTTTGCTACCACTCAAATAATTTAACTTTTGAGTAATTTCAGCTAGATATATGGTGAATCAGTGCCAAGGTGTCTGTTAAGTTAGCCCAGGCCTAAAGTTCTGTTAAGATTTAACAAATAGGTGATATTAGAAACACAAGGCTGGCACAAGCATCCTAAATTCACGAATATAAATGCAATCTCCAATCTACAGTTTTTTTTTTTTTATTATTATTATTCATTTTATGACAGTCAGGATTATATATCTGGCGAAGTGTTGAATATTCTCCTAACTTCAGCTAACGCAGGTGACTGCTGTTCTAAACCGTTGCCTGATTTTGTCAACAACAGTGACTCTCCCCATCCTCCTCTTAACGCCCCTGATAATAATAATAAAGCCAGCGTTTTTTTTTTTTTATTATTTTTTTTTATTATGAAATAAATGCTGTTAGATGGATTCTAAACCAAACCCAGAGCAGCCCCACTGCTTCCTAATCAATTTTTCCACCCTTTGGCCACTCAATTATTTTACCACGGATCCTTTGTTTGTACACTCCAAATGAATCGGTTTATAATTTTTAATTTTAATTATTGTGCGATGAGTATTTTATGTGTATTTTTTGTGAATTATTATTTATTTAATCAAAAATTATTTTTATAAAAATATATTTCCCATTTTAATTAGAGCTTTAAGCTATTGCAATATATTAAAAGAAAATATTAATATATAATAACAAATCTCAGCCAAAAACATCGGAGATGCAAAAAGGGGCGCCTCGCATTATTTTGCCCAGCGTCGAGGTGAAATCAAAAAAATGCGCCTCGCTTTTCTGATTTATATAAAAGCGAGGAAATATTTTCACTTAAATAAAACCCCTACAGAATTTTATTTGTTTCATATATCCTCGCTTTTATATAAATCAGAAAAGCGAGGCGCATTTTTTTGATTTCACCTCGACGCTGGGCAAAAATAATGCGAGGCGCCCCTTTTTGCATCTCCGATGTTTTTGGCTGAGATTTCATTTCTTTTTGTGAAATATTACATGAAAATATTATTTATTAATTTTTGTTTATTAAATATTAAGTTATCCCATGAATAGATCTTTTAATATGCATTCCAAACAGTAAAAAATAAATACATCGTTTGGTATCCATTCGAAACGATAAACATAGGATTTCACCAAATTTTATAAAATTTTAGGTTTTTTATTTTTGTTATGTTGGTAGAATGTAAATACTTCGTTTGGTATTCATTCGAAACGATAAACATAGGATTTCACCAAATTTTATAAAATTTTAGGTTTTTTATTTTTGTTATGTTGGTAGATTGTAAATACTTCGTTTGGTATTCATTCGAAACGATAAACATAGGATTTCACCAAATTTTATAAAATTTTAGGTTTTTTATTTTTGTTATGTTGGTAGAATGTAAATACTTCGTTTGGTATTCATTCGAAACGATAAACATAGGATTTCACCAAATTTTATAAAATTTTAGGTTTTTTATTTTTGTTATGTTGGTAGAATGTAAATACATCGTTTGGTATTCATTCGAAACGATAAACATAGGATTTCACCAAATTTTATAAAATTTTAGGTTTTTTATTTTTGTTATGTTGGTAGATTGTAAATACTTCGTTTGGTATTCATTCGAAACGATAAACATAGGATTTCACCAAATTTTATAAAATTTTAGGTTTTTTATTTTTGTTATGTTGGTAGATTGTAAATACTTCGTTTGGTATTCATTCGAAACGATAAACATAGGATTTCACCAAATTTTATAAAATTTTAGGTTTTTTATTTTTGTTATGTTGGTAGAATGTAAATACATCGTTTGGTATTCATTCGAAACGATAAACATAGGATTTCACCAAATTTTATAAAATTTTAGGTTTTTTATTTTTGTTATGTTGGTAGATTGTAAATACTTCGTTTGGTATTCATTCGAAACGATAAACATAGGATTTCACCAAATTTTATAAAATTTTAGGTTTTTTTATTTTTGTTATGTTGGTAGATTGTAAATACTTCGTTTGGTATTCATTCGAAACGATAAACATAGGATTTCACCAAATTTTATAAAATTTTAGCTTTTTTATTTTTGTTATGTTGGTAGCACTCCTTCTTATCACGTTAATCTATTTCTATCTGAATGGATCTATCCTAAAAAATTTTTGTTCCATTAGGGATGAAAATTACTAATAATAATATATATGTTCCTAGATGACGTCATCAGGGAGCAAAATAGTTAGAATTGTCTTTTCGCCATGTTAAAGATAGGACAAATTTGAAATTTTGAATACCTCTCAAAAAGTCACTTTTGATCCAAAATGAAATTTTATATCAAAGGTATCGGGTTTTTGATAGTATCTATTTGTATTTTAAATTTCATCCTAATCGGTCCAGCAGGGAAACCTGTAGCTTTGTCTAAAAATTTGAAAATTGAAGAAAAGAATGAAAAAAAAAAAGAAAAAAAAGAAAAAAAAGAAAAAAAAAAAAAGGAAAAATAAGAGACTAACTTTTGACCTTCCGAAATCGGCAAAATCTCAACTTTGAGCCTCTGCCATTCTTTTTGGGACTGGAATTTTTTTTTGAATTCGTGCTCAAAATAATCCTTATTTATTCTAGTTTAATATAAAAAAATTTAGCTCCGATATCTTAAAACCTTTTTGAGATATTCGCCCAGAAAGAGAAAAGTTTCTCAAAAAAATTTTTTCACGTCCCTATCTTTTATTAAGGATTTAAAATCATTCTTGATAATATAGTCTAGGGACGACTCGTCCATCTAAATGCAATGGGCCATTGGCATCTATTGGAATATCAACTAAATGGTAGTATTAAGAGTTTCTTTGCTTTCTTTTACTTTTCACATGCTCGGCGACGAGTCGCTCCCGCGACTCTTGATATACAGTATATAAATAATATATAAAATCAATTATAAATCATCTCCTAGGACAACATAAAGCCTCTAATAGACTGATCTAATATAAGGTCTCATAGCTAATTAAAAGATATAATAATCTCATGGTAATATAGAGAGAAAAGATAAGTTGGAAAGTAGTCGAGTTAATCAACAAAGTTCTAGTTCCGTTTCATTCAGAAGGAATGAAACTTTGAACAATCAAAAGGACCTTTTCAACTTCCTCTCTCCTCCATGCTCTCGCCCTCATCCTTTTCTTTATCATCAGACTCTGGACTCCGATCACATTTCCTGGCCTTTTGAAAAACTTCAGGTAATTTGAGTAAAATTTCAATAGAGAAGCTTTTTAAAGGAAAAGATTTTAAATGAAAATTCTACAGTATATCTTTTAGAATGTTTAAACTTAGTATTCAATTAAAAATTTCTTCTGATTAGTTTTCCTTATTTTATTTAAATTTTTCTTTGCTTTCTTTTATCTATACATATGTTAAATATATATGCAATATATAGTTTAAGAAAATTATTGTGATTGTATAAGATTTCGTTTGCGATTTTAATGAAAATACTGCTTTATGGACCCCGCAAGTGGGTTGTGTGTTAACAAATTACACAAAAACCAAAAACTCATTAGGTCTTATACTTAATACAAAGCAAAAATTTTACTTTTAATTATTGGCTTTCTCTAGCTAATATTTCCCTTCTGTGTTTTGATATATAATTCTCCCTTTTCCTCAAAATTAAATGATATTGAAATCAATTTATTTAGAAAATTTAACAAAGATCTTAATTTTCTTAAAATTTCCTTTCTCTAGAGCATAGGTGTCCAAATTTTCTGCCGCAAGGGCCAAATTAGGATTTAAATCTATTTGAAACGGGCCACGTGAATATGAGAATTAAAAAATGCATTTCATTTATATACTGTATATATATACTGTAGATATATAATATATAATAGATATAAAACCCTAAATGGCCTCAGAAGCCGAAAATAAAGTTGAGTGGATTTGAAAAATATAGGTCCAGAGCCGCAGACAGGGGGGGGGGGGGGCAGGGGGGCTAGATCCCCGGGGCCCGGGCCCTCCGAGGGGGCCCGGGCCCATTGCGCTCCCACCTTAAAATTCTAATAAAAATTAAATTTCATGGTTAAATTAAAATAATTTAAAAAAAATCATTTTCTTGAAATTTTTTTCCTCAGGGGGCCCGGGCCCTTTAAGCTCAAATCTTCAAATTTCAACTAAAAAAATCATTTTTTTGAAATTTTTTTCCTCAGGGGGCCCGGGCCCTTTAAGCTCAAATCAAGTTGTTCTTTTTCACGACTCAGAATAGCTAAAAACGCAGATTTCAGTGGTTAATTTTCAAAAAATTTTCCATACCCCCAGATTCCCCCGGAAATTCTCTGTCCGGATCTGGCCTCGATAAATTATTGTAACTCTTTGTTTAGGAAATTTTGAAAAATTTTTAAATAACTTTATTTAAATAAGTATTGTAAGCTATGTATAACTATTTCAAAAGTTGTGTCAAAAACTGTGTAAAAAATGTTGGCATGAAGGCCACAATAGCCTTTTTTTATATACTAAAAAAAAAAACTTTAAGTTTTGTTTTTTTTTGGGGGGGGGGGGGGGCCGTATTAGTAAGTAGCCCCGGGGCCCGTCAAGTCTGTCTGCGGCCCTGTATAGGTCTATTATTATTTAATGGTAGGGTTAAATAAATATAAATAAATGTGCCTGGACCCCAATATATATATCTTTTTATTGGAGTATAGGCTTTCACAAATTTTATAATTAATAAAAGAATTTGAATTTGTAAAAATTACAACGTTTCGGCTATAATTCAAATAAGTTTGTCACAAATGTAATAGCCTTTATAATCTTAAATGATTGTGCCTGAAGAAGACCACAGTATGACAGGCCGAAACGTTGTAATTTTTACAAATAAACCACAGTTAAACTGAAAACACATTATTACGTTCCGAAATAAAGAGTGTTAACAAAAACAGATGCTTTTTATTATTGGCTGCACCTCTTTTTGTATCATTAATCCAAACACATTATATATTCTAATAAATAATTTGTATAATTAAAGTCTATATGGCCTAAGATGCCGAAAAGACAAAAAATATATATTATGTATACTGTTAGCAAAATAAAACAAAGATGTGTTATATAAAACTTTCGAGAAAATTAAAACAAGAGCTCTAATATTTGTCTGCTCATCTGAAGCAGATGAGTTCTTTTTATTCAATAATAATTTTTATAAAGACTGTATAAAAACATTTAATAATTCCTAATTAATTTTTCAAACATCGCAAATATTCTGGAATAAATTTAATTCATCTTCCGATATAGATTAAGGAAGGGACGTCAAAGCAAAGCTTGGATATACTACTATACCTCTGCTCTAGTAGAATTATGGAA
>JAKCPI010018477.1:0-26287 GCA_023213315.1 Euborellia annulipes
AACAATATTATGAAACCAATCAACCAATACTCGGCACGATCCTAACCCCCCTGTAATATCCCACTGATATTTGCCAGCTCGATAAGGTTTGCTTTCGGATTTGAGAGACAAAATCCGCTAAGGGCAATCTCCAATCAACAAACTCTCCCTGTAAAGATGCCTACTAGTCAACTATCTCATTTCCTCGGACGCCAGTCAAAGGCTTCGACTTCGCCACTAACTCCAACATCCTATAAACTAGATAATTACTAGATCCATTATTGGAAAAGTTTACCACAGACTCCAAGCACGCTTAACGAATCTGACACGATTCCTCTCTGGAACCGTGGCAAGATCGCCATAGCCTCTGCACTAAATATTGAGCTTTCACTGTAGTTTTTAAAGGCCTTAGAGTTTAAGGTAAAATACGAAGCCAACTCCCGAGAATTCGAGCCATGCGTAAATAACAGATCGTATCCATTAAAACAACCGAAGAAATCAAGAACTTTCTGCCTAATATACCCAGCAGATAAACTTTGAAGAATTGTTTCTTTTTTGGTATTGAATTAATTTAATGTCTATATCAATAAAAATGCATTGATTTAATTCTGATTCCTTTAATTTTCAATATCTATTACAAGATATTATTAATTATTATAGATATTCATCTGATGAAGTGAGAAAGTGAGGTTATGTTATAACTTGTAAATAAATACTAAAATAATTGAATGTGAAATTAGTAACAAATTCTATGACATGTATGAAGTTAGAAAGCATACAATTCGCTCGCCCTGGCGGTCAACTATTTAAAGAATTGACATTTACACTGGCAACATAACCTCACTTCCTCACTCTCAGATGATGATGATGAGATAATATGGCATTGGAAATAAAAAAAAAAAAAAATAGAAAGTTTTCGTTGACCGGGCAAAGAGTCAAAAATAAAACAATAAATAAGTAAAAAGATGGAATTATTTATTTATTTATTTCTTCATTACAAATGCATGCAAAACTCACACACTGCAGAGAGGCGTTGAAAAAGAAGCGAAACTCACCTGCAACAAAAAGGAAGAAAAAAGCAATTAGAAATAAAAATAATGTTTTTTTTTTTAGATTTTTGACTAGAGTAGTCTAAGAGGATAGAGAGAGTTTTCTGATGATGTTTAACGTCTCTATGAAGCGATGCATATATACATTACATGTATATCGATTTTATATCCAAATCCATCCGTTTTAATTAAACATCAAACACATTTTGATTGAATGCCCGAGTTATAATAGTGCTAAAGATGAAAAATCCTCTGTCTGTTCATTTTAACGAATAATCAATATGAAAACATTTTTCGTTTTTCTTCAAAAAAAGAACAAAATTAAGATTAAAGAATGAAGAAAGGAAAAAAAAGAAAAAGTTGAAAAACCTCTAGTCTCTGCTGGATGCTCTGTGAAAATTGAAATAATTTTATTTTTATAGAGAAATTTGAAAAAAAATGTATTCAATTTTAATTTATAATTAAGAAAGTGAGGTTATTACATATATTTATATACGATCTACATCTCTTCGTTTTAATGTCTAATTTATATCTCCTAATTAATATTCTCTAAAAAATGAGTTTTAATTAAATATATTCTGTCTGAAAGCGTAGAATTTATTCTATCAGATAACCTAAAAGACGTGACGTGATCAAGTCATTTAGATATCTTTGAAAATTAAAATTTTCATTTCTAAAATATCGACATTTTTCGACTCTAGTAGTTCTAGAATGGAGAGAATGGGATTTGAAGTCGAAATTTGGTCAAATTACAGAAATAGAAATTGAGGTTATCAATGTTTTATCTTATGAGACTAAATATGATTTGAATATTCACGTGGGATTAAAATTGAAAGATTTTTCTGTTATTTGAACGCTAATAATTAACGCTTGAGCAGCTGTTAATTTAATTTAATAAAGATAGAGAGAACAAGATTAGGAGATGTTTATTTTCTCTCGCTTTTGGTTTTTGTGTTGTAATTCAATTCAATAAAGAGACCAGAGAGAGAGAATTTGCATGCCTTGACAACTGAATTAGGATTTTGCACGAAATCAAAAGAGAGCAAATAAATAAATAGAAGTAGGGATGAAACGATACGAGTAAATACAAGTACTTACTCGATACTTTTCTTTCGATACCAAGTACTTTTATAATTGATACTTTGGAATCAAGTACCAAGTAAGTATCGGTCAAAAATACTCGTATCGATACTTGGTCCACGTACGCAATGATTAGCTTGGTCGGAAGAACATTTACGTCCATTTGTTCTTATTTACAATAGAAATAAGTGGAATGGTTTGTTCCACTGTATTTTAATTTTTACTTTCTCTTTTATTATTGGAGTGTTCAACAGGGGAACATCTTGAAAAATTATTATTTTTGGGTAGTACCTCTAAAACTGAATTTTTTTCTTAGTCGTCGTACTTGTTGTTTTATGGCAGTGGAGATTTAATCAAGATCCGCAGGGACTTTCCAGCCAGGAGGTTAAATCAAAAAAATATTTTTTTTAATTTCTATTTGCCGACGTTTCTGTCGCCAATTACGACCTTCATCAGGGCGAATATTATCAATTATACACGATCTTAGGTATTTTAATATTCATTGCAATTAAATCTACAATTTCTTTTTACTTTGATTTGTGCAAAAATATTATCATGCTCGGAGGTCTCCGTTGATGAAGGTGGTGATTGGCGATCGAAACGTCGGCAAATATAAATTAAATAAAAGATCTTTATTTAATTTCCTGGCTGGAAAGTCCCTGCGAATCTTGATAATATAGACCCTAAGTACTTACTGCTGTTTTTGCTTATTTTTAATTGTACGAAAAAATTGACCGATACGAGTAAGTATCGATACTTTTCAATCGATAATGAGTAGGTACTCGATACTTTGCGACCGATACCGGTATCGAGTAAAAGTATCGATACCTCAGTGGTATCGTTTCATCCCTAAATAGAAGCATTTATTTAACCTCTAAAGATTTAATTGTAATTTTCAATTTTTATGAAATTGTTTCAATTTAATGAAAACAGCATTTGATTAGATTTAATTTAACAATAAACAACTGAGGTTATTACATATAGTCTATTATATTTATATACGCTCTACATCTCTTCGTTTCAGTGAAAGAAAGAAATAGATAGAGAGGTCATCTCTCTTATATTTTGCATTAACTAATTAAGAATAATTGAATTAAATTTGGGTTATTCTATAAAATAATTATTAAAAAATAAAAATATTTATATTAACGACTTGTGATTTTCTAAGGGGCCAGAAAGCAAAGAATATTTAATATTTATTCCTAATTAAGACTCTTTAAAGAAATATTAAAATAAAATCATTTAACAATGTTCAATTATTAATATTAATAACCAACAAAGAAAAATATAACCTAATGCAAATTGTATTTATTAATTTGAAATTAAAAGAGAAATAAATTCTCTTAAATAGACAAAATTTGATCTAGAAAGAATTCAAAGGTTAGTAATAAATTTAAAATTAAATTTTAAAGCTTTTTTGTTTGGTTGGTTGAATAATAAGCAACGCAAAGGCAACGCAAAGCAATTTCCTCTTTCTTAATTGATCCCTGGTGAGTGGTGCTTATATTCATTCATTCATTGATTCATTTTTATTTTTTGGCAAATGAAAAGGTGAGTGAGTCTTAGTAACAACATCCGTGCGGTGAATATTCAAAGCTATTTTGCCTTGCCTTGCGTTGCGTTGCGTTGCCTTGCCTTGTCGATCTAATCTCTCTCTTTTAGGGGGATCCATCGTTCGTGATCTAGCATCTTGGGATCATCTTAACAATTCTCTTTTTTGCTTTCTACAAATGTTGTTCACACGATCAAAATGTCACAGATAAGAAAAAGAATTGACCAGGTGAGTTTTTTTTATTTATTATTATTAATAGAGATTAAAAGATTTTTCCTTTTCTTTTTTGTTAAGTTTGTAACACTTGAAAAGATGATGAGAATTTAATTTTTAATTAATTTTTTTTTACTTAATCACATCACGTCTATAAACGTAGATTTCCCCCCATCCATATTAGCCAAATAGAATGCATTTCAAATATTGGCCTCCCTGCTTTATTTAAATTTCAACTTATAAAATATCCACCTGATTCTGTATTTACTTTTTCATATTTAAGCAAAATGTCAAAAACTAAAACAGAAAAAAAGAAAATTGGAATTCTCTCTACGCATAGAATTGAGAAATTGGGCAAATACTTTCAAGGCCATTCGACATTCGACAAAAATATTCTTTATTTAATTCAAATAATAATATTTAAAGTCTCCGATTTCTGACAATTAACGAGACGATTCGGGAAAACTTTATTTTGTCTTTCAAATTGCATATGTCCTGGAGATGTTATAAGGGCACAATACATTTATTATGCATTCTATTTATGACTTAAGCAGTGAGAATACGAAACGTCTCGTTAATTGTTAGAAATCGGAGTCTAATTTTTTGGGTGCTCCTGCTCCCTTCCTTGTATATAAATCAACAGCCACGTACGTCATTGGTTGAATAATCAATTGCAAATAAAAATAAAATAGAATTTCATTTTCTTCTGGCTGTCTATCAGGTCTGCTAAGCCCGGCGAAAAAATGATATTTAAGACGCCATCTTTATATCCATTCTATATCCCTTGAAATATTATAATTTTTAATTTAAACACATTATTTGAAATTTTATATTATTTGAAATTAAAAAAAAAAGAAATTAAATAATTATTTAATTTAATTAGAAATTTGATCATCGATAAAATAAGGCTATTATCTAAATTTTAATAAAAACCATTTATATGCAATCTACATCTCTTTGAAAATGTACGTGAATGAAGATAGCTACGCAAGAGCTCAAGAGTTGCATTAAATATAAACAAACCAGAGTTTAGGTGAATTTAGGTGACATAATAATTAATTGTCTTTCTATTTCTATATATTTAATTTCATTTTTGAAATTTATAATTTAGTCAGGGAAGTCGTTTATTTAGGGCTAGTAATCATGAATTTTATTTTTTTTATTAGCAAAAATAAATAGCCTATTTGAATAGTTAACTATCTATTGTTAAATAGATCTCTCTCTCTCTCGCTCACTCACTCAGATAATATTTATTTATGAATTTTAAGAGACCTCTCTCTAAACCAGTTTAAAATCCCCTCTCCCCACCCCCTTATAAATATTTATTTTAGAATCAACTTCAACTTCTAATAAAGTATTATTATTATTGGACAAGCATTGATGTTGATATCTCTGGTCGTTTATTTCGTTATCATCGGTGACAAAATACACACACAGAGTCACATGACGCGTTCGTTTGACACTCACGTGTCTGTCCGTCTGTCTGTCTGTCTGTGTGCTCGCTCTTCTCTTTGTCGTTGTCGTTGTCGTTGTCTTCTAATATTGACATTTGAATAGCAGAGATGGAATCAAAGAGAGAAGAGAGAGGACTTTATTTGTTTGTTTACACTTGTATTTTACACTTCAATTAAAAAAAAAAAAAAAAACTTTCTGTCAATCAGCAATCAGAATAGATAAAGATAAGAGTCTATTTTATTTTAAAGATACTATCCTTACATAAATAATGTATAATTTATTAATTCGAAATAAATACAAGAAAGGATAAATTGATAATTTAATTCGTTTATTTATTTAATATTAAATTTCGTATCTAACTTTATTTATATTAGACATTGAAACAAAGCGAGGAGTTAACCTCTCTCTGTCTCTTTCTTTAACTTAAAAACAGAAGATCTAGATCGTATATAAATATATAGAATAACCTCACATATTTTTTGTTAATTGAAATTAAATAATTTTCGGTCTTTTTTCCAATTTTCTCTAAATTCGCTCCAACGATTTTGATCAATTATTTTTTAGATGCTCTTTAAAATGTATATTCTCATTTTGTCATTGAAATCTTCTGAAGACCACTTTACTCTTGTACTTCATAGAAAATATAGGAAAAATGGTTGCCATGGTAACAAAATATAAATAATATTTTCCCATGTTTTAGATCTTGAATCTATTATATATATATATATATATATATATATATATATATAGGGGAGTGTCCGTCTGTCACGCTCTGTTTGACCAAGTTCCCGTTGGATTTTTGAAATGAAATTTTATATGCCTAAAGAGGACTTTCTAGGGATTACAGGACAATTATTTTCATTCCGAAATCCCTATAACTATTTAAGTTATTCATTCTTAAAGTTTCTCCCATGGCAAATGTATAGAACCATTGATGTATTCTTTGCATTTGTGTATTCTATGAACGTAAACAAATGATCAATCAGGCACATAGGAATAAGGTAATGATAATTTTTTTCATAATTAAAAAAAGGAAAAACAAAAAACCATTTCTACCTTCAGTTAATTAAAATGACAGTTAATGAAATTCAGGCGTGCGGATAACTAATTTTGTTAAAATATATATTTAAGTTTTGTTTGAAAGAAATTACCAATATATAAAAAGCCCGAGGAGATAGGCAAAGAAGGTAATTACAGAATTAACGACAAACATCTACGAAATCTTTGACTTTATAGGTAAGATGGGAAATTAATTGTCAACTATTTTCACTTCTGATGAAGGAACCGAAACAGATTGCGTTAATTGATCCCGACCTTCGAACGTGTTCTTGAAAGAGTTAATTAAAAACTAACCTCAATGTGTTGGGAATATTTAAAATAATATTTTTCCCCTTTTGTTATTTATATTTACCGTATATGAAAGGGGAGAGAAAATCATCTGTTTATCTCTCCTCTCTCTATCTCCTTACCCTTTTCAAAGAAAGAAAGGACAGATAATATTATTTATTGACTCGAAAGCAGCAATATTCAGGATGATTGACAGACGAGAGAGAAATCAACACAATTGCCTATTTGTTTGTTATTGTTATCCCTTGTCAAAGGGAGATGAATTGGAAATCAACCAAATAAAGGGAAATAGATTCAATTTACCATTAAAAGAGAGACGATAATAAGATTAAATTTAATTAAATCTTTATTTAGAAATTAAATTAAATTAAAAGTTAGCTTATTATATATCTATATTTATATACAATCTACATCTCTTGTATTCTCTGCAAGTCAAAGAGGTTAACTCATCTTTCCTTTTTAAGGGTCGCTCATTGATAGATTAAAGTCAATATCTTAAGAGTTATTTATTTAAATTTTTTTATTGATTAATATTATATTCTAATAATTTATGTTGCTTTTCCATTATCAAATGGTCTTGTTCAAAAAAAATAAATAAATAAAAACAGGTGTATGTATGAATGGTGGTCAAAAAAAAAAAAAAAAACGAATATATACTTTTGAATTGTATAAAATGTCACTTTAATAATATGGCTACGAGAATAAAAAAAAAAGCGTTCGTGACATGTATAAGAGAGAGAGGGAATCTCCCTAATTCCCTTAAAAAAATATTAAAGGGGGGAGGGGGAGGGTCCTTTGCGTGACAGGTGAGGAAAAGACAAAAAAAATTAAGTCATTAAGGCAGGCAGCATTACATATATATGTGTGTGTGTGTGCTTAATTACGTAGAATGAAGAGGGAGAGAGAAAGGAAATATGTCTTTTTATGCAAACAGATGCGTTGAAATCTCTCTACATCATGTGTCCTTTGTTTTTTTATTATAATTATAATAATTTAAAAAAAACAACAACAAATGGATTAAAGTAATAAAAATTGTGAGATTTAATTTTTATTTTAATTCCTAATTAAAGAAACGATGAGTTAACCTCTTAGCCTTACATCTAGGAGATGTAGATTGTATATAAATATATGTAGCCCTATAGATCAACGCATTGTTGTTATAAAAATAGTTGTGAAATTAGTGGAGAGAGCGACATCAATCAATTTGTCTACATTTTGAATTACGAAATCAAAAGAAAATCAGCCAAGTTGCGAAAAAGGGAATTTTGATGGGAAAAATAAACGATGTATCAATTGGTATCTTCAGGTTTCAGGTTCGTACTTTAATGAAACGAAAAAAATTTTTTTTAAGGGACGTAAGTAGAATGCGGCCCTGAGGATATCACTCATTTTAAATTTTTCTACGTCTTTTTTAATTGCATTTTTTCAATCCACATATATTATTTTATTTATAGAATTTTTTTTTCTAATTTTTTTAATTATTTCCTTTTTTATTATTTTATCCCAGATACAAAATTATAAGGAATATTTTTTTTTTTAACATTTAAATGATTAATAAAGTTTTAATTAATGTTTATTTTATTTTATTTTTTTTAAGCAATATTTTGTTTGATAATTATTTTCAATAATTAATCATTGTTAGATTTCATAAAATTTATTTAAATCTTAAAGCCACGGGACGCGGGTTCGGATTGCAAAGAATGCGTTTGAATTCGTCCACAAGTTATCCTTTAGAGTCCATATGGCCTCAGATGCCGAAAGATTTGAAATATTCAGTCCAACAAAATGATTTAGGTAAGTGTTATTTCTCTCTTTTCATTTAATCAAAATTATTAATTATATTTTTGAATCATCTCAGTTAACCTCTCTTTTTACACCAAAACTAAGAGATGTAGATCGTATATAAATATATATAGAAAACATCAAAAAAAAACATTCTAATTGATTGAATTAGAAAATTCTTAGAGTGATTTTCAAATTTTCCCATTAATTTTGGAATTTAAATTAAATAAAGGGATGAGGGGATTTGAATGTGCAATGGATCGTTGTCGTAAATTCCCAGTCAAGGAGGGAGAAGGAGGAGGGGGGTTCCTAAGGGATAGAGAGACAGACTGATGTGGCTCTCAACCTAAAGACAATAAATCACAACCTGTGTGTGTGTGTGTGTTCAGGTGGCACGTGGCTTGTAAACTAACCTCCTCCCCCCTCATCTCCCTTTTTAAGGGAAGGAATTTTTTCAAGAATCATCCTCGATAATAAATAGAAGAAAATCAATCAATTCTTGCAAGATTAATCCCATTTATTTATTTATTTATTTTTTAACGTCATTTGTTTGAATGGCGTCATAATTTGTTTATTTAAGGAATTCTTTCGAGGTTAGTATATAAATAAGAACGAAAACAGTTCAGAAAAAGGGAATATTTGGATTAGGTCTAATATTGTATTTATTATTTTCAGATTTATTGGCAACAGAATTGTACAGTTTCGAACAACTCGAATGCCATCATCAGGAAAGCAGAAAAAAAAAACATCAACGAAAACTAATGAGAAATTTCCCTCAAATAATAAACAAATTTTCGAATTTCGTTAACGGGAGTGGTAAACAGTTACATACACCTCAAGTGAGGGGCTAATTTCAAATTTATCAAAAATCCTGACAAAAATTTGTGAGTACAAGGCACCACAACAAATAACTCCTCTAATTCCTGACAAGTTGAATATTATTCTCTTGAAGGGGGGGGGGGAGTAGCGGAGAAGAGCAACGATCGATTAGAGGGAAATTCTCAAGGGTTTTTGTTTAATAGAGATAACTAGGGACCGGATTTTTAGGTACGGCTCGTCTCGTTTTTAGCTTTTTTGAAACTCCCAAAATAGGTTTTTTTTATGTTATCGCCCAATAAAACGCATTTGGGGGGGGGGAAGTTTTAATTAATTTTAAATATGTACAGAAATTTGTAAAAAATCCGGTGTGACTGGCGCACAGCACACAACTTTCTCTTACCTTCGGTAATCGAAAGTTGTGTTCTGTGCTTGTCACACCAGATTTTTTGTGACTAAATGTATTTAGTTTCCGACAGTAGGGTACAATTGAATTCAAGATGTAAAATTTATAAGTATGGCAAAATATTTATATTTTGTTACCATGGCAACCATTTCTCCTATCCTTCCCTATGAAATACAAGAGTAAAGTGGTCTTCAGAAGATTTCAATCGCAAAATGAGAATATACATTTTAAAGAGCATCTAAAAAATAATTGATTTTTGAATTTTAAAAAAAAAATCGTTGGAGCAAATTTTGAGAAAATCGAAAAAAACTGAAAAAGTACATCAGTAAAGTACTAGTACTCTTTGGCCGATTTTGATTAAAAGCTTATTTTTCCGGTCCCGGGGGGTGTTTAACTTAAATATAAAATTTCAACCTCATAGCTCAATTCCTTCATGCTTAAAATTGAACACACACACACACACACACACACACCCACACACCCACCCACACACCCACCCACACACAGACAGACCATGTCGCGAAAACCACTTTTTGGATTCAGGGGACCTCAAAACGTGAAGATCCATCAAAATCTCGACATCGAATTTTTGACATGAATCCAATACTTTCTCTCTATATATATATTACATATATACATAGGTAAGAGAAAGTAAAAAATATTATTTTAATTATAATTGTTTTTTTTTAATTTAAAAAAAAATAAAATAAAAAAAAAGATTTTTAAAAAAATGCTTTTATTTAAATTGAACTAAAAAGAGAGAAATAAGAAAGAAATAATTTAATTGTTCTTGTTAAAATTTTTTAATATTTGACTTAAAATAAAAGCGTGGGGCGCGAGCCTCGGAATCACTTCGAAGCGCCCCACGCTTTTATTTTAAGTCAAATATTAAAAAATTTTAACAAGAACAATTAAATTATTTCTTTCTTATTTCTCTCTTTTTAGTTCAATTTAAATAAAAGCATTTTTTTTTAAAATCTTTTTTTTTTATTTTATTTTTATTTTAAGCTTTTTAGTCTTTTAGTCTTATCAAAAATCATCAATATGATAAAGTACCACATTAGTTTGGCCTGTATTGATTTGGTTCAATTGAAAAATTATTCATTATCATAAAAAAATGACTCGTAAATATCAAAATTCAAAACTATAGTTAATAGGGCCTTATTTGCGTGAGGCTTCAAATAAAGTACCACATTAGCTTGGTCTATTTTGATCAAAACCACCATATAGTGGCGTCATCAAAAATGACTCTTAAGTATTACATTTCACACCTCTAGCCCATCGGGAAGTCTTTTGAAATTACATTAATTCGCGAAGGGTTTCAAATAAAGTACCCCATTAGTTTGGTCTATTTTGATCAAAACCACCATATAGTGGCGTCATAAAAAATGACTCTTAAGTATTAGATTTCACACCTCTAGCCCATCGGGAAGTCTTTTGAAATTACATTAATTCGCGAAGGGTTTCAAATAAAGTACCCCATTAGTTTGGTCTATTTTGATCAAAACCACCATATAGTGGCGTCATCAAAAATGACTCTTAAGTATTACATTTCACACCTCTAGCCCATCGGGAAGTCTTTTGAAATTACATTAATTCGCGAAGGGTTTCAAATAAAGTACCCCATTAGTTTGGTCTATTTTGATCAAAACCACCATATAGTGGCGTCATAAAAAATGGCTCTTAAGTATTACATTTCACACCTCTAGCCCATCGGGAAGTCTTTTGAAATTACATTAATTCGCGAAGGGTTTCAAATAAAGTACCACATTAGTTTGGTCTATTTTGATCAAAACCTCCATATAGTGGCGTCATAAAAAATGACTCTTAAGTATTACATTTCACACCTCTAGCCCATCGGGAAGTCTTTTGAAATTACATTAATTCGCGAAGGGTTTCAAATAAAGTACCACATTAGTTTGGTCTATTTTGATCAAAACCACCATATAGTGGCGTCATAAAAAATGACTCTTAGTATTACATTTCACACCTCTAGCCCATCGGGAAGTCTTTTGAAATTACATTAGTTCGCGAAGGGTTTCAAATAAAGTACCACATTAGTTTGGTCCATTTTGGTAAAACCAAACTCACAATTTGCGTCATCAAAAATGACTCTTAAATATCAAATTTCACACCTCTAGCTCATCGGGAAGTGTCCTTAACAAAGCCATAATGTTGGTGACCTTGAAAGAGTAAGTTAAATAAAAGCATTTAAAAAAAAAATATAATTGTAAAATTGTTATGGGAAAAAAGTTTTATTTAATTTTAAATACCTATGTACAAAAATTATTAAAAAGTAAAAAATACAAAAAATTACAGGTACCTAAAACATTGTATAAGAAAATTAAATAATTCTGGAATTTTGGATTTTTTTTCTCAATCTAAAAGCCCCAATAAATTTAAAAAAAAAATCTCGGTAGATGAGTTTTGTAATTTAAGTGATTTTAGGTGGCCCGAACCCATTTTTCCAAATTTGGTTAAACAACTCCAGAACACATGGGGAAGTCGAAAAAGTAATTTGTCCATTTCGCGTTTGGAGACAAGGAAAGAAAAAGGTGAAAACCTAAGAATCCGGTCTTTAGAGATAACGATATTAATGATTTTATCAAATCTTTTTGTTTTCTGGCATTGACTGTACAATTCAGTTGACATAAATCTAAAACAAAATAAACTTTTTAAATAGGCCTAAATTCGGCCAAAGAGCACTTGCTAGTATGTATTTAGTTTCTCTTACCTCTATATATGTTAATATATAGAGAAAGTATTGGATTAGTCCATAGGCGCAACCAGGGGGGGGTTTAGGGTTTTAACCCCCCCCCCCCCAGAAGATAAAAAAAAAAAATTAAAATATATATATTACAAAAAATTCCTGACAAGTTAAATATTATTCTCTTGAAGGGGGGGGGGGCAGCAGAGAAGAGCAACGATCGATTTGAGGGAAATTCCCCAGAAAAAATAGAATATAGAAAAGAAAAAATATAATCATTTCGGTTCCGCAAAAGAGGAAATGTTCCGCGGGCGGCACATGGGAAAAAATTTGGTTCCACGAGGCGGCAAAAATTTTTGCGTCTCTAAAAAAAGGTAAAATATTTTTACGGACTGGAAAAAATTTCGGAAAAAAAAACCCCCAGGAGCAAATCCTGGTTGGGCCACTGGATTAGTCAAGTTAAGGGCAACTAAATATATCTGGTGTGACAAGCACAGTTCACAACTTTCTCTGGCCGAAGGGTAGGAGAGGCGCAGTCACACCAGGTTTTTTATACCCCCCCCCCCCTCCTCGCCAGCAATCTTTTAAAGATAAATTATAATTTGTTCCATTAAGTATTTACTCAATAGAGAAGTAGAGAGAGGGAGCTATTAGCAGAATCAACAAGAAAAAGAAAAGAAAAGGGAAGATAGATCTCCCAAGAAGAAAGAACGAAAGAAGAACTCTTTGGTTGCTTGCTGGTGGTCCCCCACTCCCTCTCCCTCTCCCTCTAGGCCAGTGCCTCCACCCACCTCTAGAGCAGTCAGTGGTGGGGACAAATAAATCACTCTCCAAATATCGCTCTATTCAAATGATAGATGAAGATAGAAGATCTCTAGGTAGGTCTAATAATAAAGCCATCATTATCCATTCCACGAAATGCCAATTAGATATTCTTCTATCTACTGGACGCATCGCGTATCATAACGGAATTGTATTAAAAACAATTTTAAATGAGAAGGAGAAATAAAAATTTCGACGTTTCGGGTGCTAATCGCCTCCTTCTTCACGACTTCATTTAACATTTTGGAGTTTAGACTTTCACAGTTGTTATCATTAATAAAAGAATTTGATTTTCGGTTTAACTTTTATTTGTAAAAATTACAACGTTTCGGCCTTCTTCAGTTAAGATTAGAAAGGTTTTTGCATCTGCGACAATCTCATTTGTAACTTTAACTGAAGAAGGCGAACTGAATGAGTGACCGAAAAGTTGTAACATTCCAATTACAAATGACAGTATTTAACAAGTAGCAAAGTATAATTTTGATTTAAATATACAACAAATTTAAAGTTCTGATTAATTGTAAATTTAGAAATAGAAAAGTGAGGTTAGATATATACGCTCTACATCTCTCACTTTCTGTGTTTTTTTTTATATTTTATACGAATGGAATATTTATTTATTTGAATAACATTTTGTTAAGCTAACAATGTAAGAGACCTAACGTTGATGTCACGTGACGTGATCAAGCCATTTATTTTTTTTTTTTTTTTTCAAAACGACTGTTTGAAAATTTTATATTATTTTATGAGGATAGGTGTGTGCTTATCTATCTGATGACGTGTAACGCCGTCTCTTTATCAAAATTTATGAAGCAGTGCCTATTAGCCTATTTATCGATATCGATTTCTATCTTCATTTAATTTATAGACAATTTCCCAATTTAACGTTCTATTAGGCGAAGAAAATTTTGTTTATTCAAGTAAAATTTTAATCTTAGATATAAAAAAGAGGTGAGGTTATCATATATATATTTATATACGATCTAGATCTTAAGTTTTCTTTATATCAATTAAAACAGTTGAATCTCTCAAATATTATTATACAATTAAGCTTAATTAAATAAATTAAAATAAGAATTAAAACAATTTTATCTGACAATTTAATCGCCTTTAATTGAACAATATTTGTTTCAACAAATTTGCCTAATAGAAAATTTCCATTAAAAACAAATAGAAGAGAAAATTCTCAAATTTTAATTTTATCTGTGACGAAGAAAGAAGGAAAGAAATTCAATTAACTTTTTGGTCTTTTATCAGACGCTTAGATTGAATAATGTCTCTCCATTAGTCTCCTCTAAGCTCATAAATAACAACAACAACAATAAATAAATAAATAAATACGAGATTAGCAAAAGGGCAAATGTGATTGATGTTAAAAGGTAAAAACCAAAGCAAACATTTAAAAAAAAATTCTTTGGTTTTAAGTAACAAAACCGGAACTTTGACGCAGTCTCTATTTTATATCTGTCTGACTGATTGACTCGAGATTCTATTTAATTGGTTGTAATTTAACAAATTAATATCACTGAACGTCTGTATTTGTTTCGGAGAGTCTTAAAAATAAATTAAAATTGATTTTCGAATAATAATTATGAGATTTAATTCTTAGACATTCAAAGAGGAGAAATGAAGAAATTCTTTCTTTCGGGAACAGAATCTAAGGGGTGTAGATCGCATATAGGCATATATATATAGTACACATAACCTCTTTTTTTAATTTAAATGAATGCAAGTTTTGTTCTGCACGTTATTATATTGTCCAATTTATTAAAAGTGAGATTATTCTAAATGCGTTATTGAAAATATCCGGCAAGTAAACGAATTAGGAGACAGACAAACATAGAGCAATAATAATATCGCTATTGCGTTACTTTAGTGGGTGACCTTAGAAACTATAATTATGAAATGGCTAACTTCTCATAATAATAAAAATTATTATTTTCCTATTTATTTTAATTTGAGTCCTAGATGAAAATTAAATATTAGCATCATTAGTTTTTATTAGATGGTCATTTGACTCGAGTTGTAACGACGCCATCTTGTGATTATAACCTTAAAAACAAATAATTTCATTTTAGGGAGGTTATTCAATTAATTACTAATTAATTCAACGGTTCTCTTCTTGTAGTAATAAAAACTTTACAAATAAGAGAAAATTTATTAACCTTAAAATTATAATTAATATTCTTTTACGGGTTCACTCAATTCAAATACGTCAAAACTTTGAAAAAAAAAAAAAAAAAATCGCTCGCTCAAAGCAATTAATAAAACAACACTTGAACTTTTTTTTTTTTACAAAGCATACTCATATTTGAGTTTTGTAGTATTCTTTTTTTTGTCTGTTGAAAGAGAGAGAAAGAGAAAGAAAGGAAAATTTATTTATATATTAATCCAATATGTAATTAAAGTCTGTCAAAGAGTAATTAAAAATACTTGATATTCTTTGAAGTACAAAAAAGGCGATATAAATAATTAAAAACAAAATGGCGTCTCTTTATTATTTTTTTTTTAACGAAATATTAATTCAGCATTTTAATTAAATAGAGTGGAGATTTTAGTTTCAAGAGGAAAATTAGATTTTAATTTTTATAATAAATAATTTTAGATTTATTGTAAATATTGATGGGTGATGCTATCTATAATCCCATCCTTGCTCCTTCCTATCCATCGCGTCCTTCTCTCTTAATATGGCGTTCATTCTTTGGTTAGCTTTTCTTTGCACGTGTGTGTTCTTTTATTTATTTATTTATTTTTTTGTGTCTAACTTCAGTTGAAACGCAATTGAAAATAAAGCGAAATGCGTCTGTCCATTTGTCTGTCACGTTTCAAGATTTTAATACTTCCTTTCTGGCAAAAATTCTTTTTATTTTCTAAATATAAATAAAGGAAATTGACTATTTGCCCAGAAACCCTCTGATAAAGAGATAGGAGAGACGATACTTGATCAAAACATTATGGAAATTACAAAAAGTTATTTAATTTTAATCAAATCTAGATATAGAGCGCATATAATTACAGTATATAGATATATACGCTCTACATCTCCTCGAAAGAGAGAAATGTTAACTTATCTCTTCTTTTCAATGCCTAATTAATATTTAAAATTATTAAATTTCACAATTATTAATCTATAAATCTGAAATTTTAATTGAATTTATTCTATTTGAATGAATGAGGGCTCGCTGGTGTAGTGAGCTAGGGTGTCAGCTTCTGCAAAGAAGATCCCTGTTCAAATCCTTGGCGTGCGGGATTTTTCATTAAATAAAAATATTTATTTAATGTAAACAAATCCTCAAGCAAGCCCTGGATTGGAATATAGGATCTCACCACAATAGCCCTCAGGCAACTCTACGAGGAGAGGGAGTTGCTGTGACATCCCGTCCTGTGGAAGGGACGTAAAGAAGGTTCCCTCTCAGTGATGCATTCTTCGAAAGGAGTAGGCTACACGCCGGTGCTGAGGGAGTCCCTCCTCAACTAGGACATCCTCCATAGCATAGAAGAGGTTGGATAAAAGGAGCCGGTTGGAACCAGAAATAAGGATTAGTTCACTAGCTAGAGACGAACGCAGGAGGAGGAGTTAGAGACAGGAAATGATGTAACTTCACGGGGTGCCGGTAGATGGCTACGGCCAGAGGCCGGTTGGGTTTGAGGTGTGTGTCTTCGTACACGAAAGCACCTCGGGCAAATAAACAGGGATCCCGATAGGAATTTCAAATAAAAAAAAAAAAAATTTGAATGAATTTATAATTAAAATATCGAAGAATTCTTTCAGGTAAGTTGAAAAGACGTGACGCCGAATGTACGCGTTGCCTCCTTATCTTTGGAAATCAAATTTGTTTTTTAAGATTTTTTTGTTTTCACTTGAATAGTATGATATTACATTAGGAAGGTTATCTTCCGGTAAACGAAACTTTGATGTTTAACGTCTCTTTATCTAAATCTCTGGAGCGGTAGACTATTTATCGATCTACGTATATCCAAATTGTTTTACGTTTTTAATTTAATGTACCCTGATTAAGGAACCGAAAATTTGATTCATTTTAAATTATATTTAAGAAAGAGGTTATTAGATATGTATGTATATATATACGCTCTACATCTCTTAGTTCTGGTAGATAAAGGTTTGATTCTCTTCTTTTCAATTCAATGCCTAATCAAGAATCAAATAATTATTAAATATTTTAATAAGATTTACGTGTAGATAGAAAAATATTTATAAGTACTTAAAATATGGCAAAAAATATTTTTTTCAAAGGCGTGACGTAATAAAATCATTCTGAGAGAAGCGGTAAGTAACTTTATAGAAATTAAGAAGATCTTTTTAGTAAATCCAAGGAAATAAGAGAAAGTAGCAAGGAGCCATCTTGATAATTTCCTTTTTATTTTAATAACTCTCGTGTAAAGGTAACAAAAGAGTAGAGAGAGAGAGAGATATTGCTCTCTCTGTTTGTGACCTGAGTGACGTGGGTGGTGACCTCATAAATACATTTCATATTACGTATAGTAGGCTATATCTATCTAATACATGCATGTACACATTATTTCGACCCACCCGTTTTAGCCCAGCCCTGCCTGGATAGAAAAGAAACCATTCAATCAATGACTGACTGAATGCAAAGCAACTCCAAAAAGTACAAAGAATAATTTCAAAATGCATTAACAATCCTTGATTATTGGAAATAATAATTAAAAATTTATTTATTTGATGACATTATTACTTTCAACAATCAACCATTGTTATATTTATTTGTAAATTCAATCAGGTCATTCTAATAAAAATTAATTATTTTAATATAAACAATGCGTAATTTGAATGCTTTCCATTTAACCCAATTTATTTGTCTTTAGGAGTAAATGAGAAATGTTTTTCAGCCTATTCATTTTGTTTTTTTCTCCTCTCTTATTATGTAAAATAAAATGCTTTTTTAATACAAACACAACACACAGACAGGGTCGTCAAAAACACACACACACTTATTGATCCGTTTGATTGATTCCATTTAATAATTTAAAAATTCAAAGCCTTGACTTGATGATCTATAATTATACTAAAATTATTTTGTTTATGAATTTATTATTTAAAATAAAATCGCCCTTCAGGCGGAAAAAAGTAAAAAAAAAAAAAATTATCTCTCATCCCCTCGATTAATTTTTGAAAAAAAAAAAAAAAAAAAAAAACAAGTTTTATAAATCAATAAATAATAATTTATTATTTAAACGTATATAATAATAATTCTGATTGATTTTAATTTAGAGAAATATGTAATAAATAATTCATAAGCCATTAGGGAGAGCGCGTGATGTGTAAATCACGAAAAGGGACGCGACGCTATTCGAGAGACTTGAATGCGCGGCGCGGCGCGCGTCTCTTTGATTTGATCGAAATAATAAATATAGGTATATAAACAAGGTGAAATTGATTTTTTTATATATAATTTAAATCATAAATTATATATTTTTTTAAAATGAATTATGAAGAGACCTTCAGTTAAGAGATTAGACATATTAACTTGACCTCAACATTACTAAACTACTACTAATGCAGACAGTCACACCAAATTTTTTGTGTCGACAATTGCACAAAATGATGGGAAAATATGATAAGAATAATAGAAGTCGATTTCCACATAGCTGTAGAATATGTGGGGGGGAAAGTGATTAGAGAAGAAGACAGAAGTGCAGAGTGGTGTCAATTTCTGTATTTATTTTCAGTTAAAAAACAACCCATGGACAGACCCCCCCTTACCCAAGGCAGATGCAGGAGGCAATTTTCGGGGACTCCCAGCCTATACAGGACACCGTAGATACCCTAGACTTGCCCGCCCCCACCATAAATAGCCCCGTATATCTAAATGGAATGCCTAAAATTGAATTGGAATGCATCCTATTTAAAAACAAAGTTCTGAGTGTTTCTATTGTAGAAATAGGCCAGTCAAATTCGACATTAAAAGCGCAACACGCTGCTTTTTTGGTAAGTTATTTGGACCCCTTAGGAGAGTGAGAAACTGCAAAAGCTTCCGACTTTTTGCAGTTCAATTAAAAAACTCACTGGGCCACTGAATCACGTCGCTATTTTTTTTTTTTTTTTTTTTTTTTTTTATAATATATTAACGGTAGGTTGCAAGAAAAGAGTTCTATAAATAGCTAAAAGTTTGTCGATGTTTGAAACGATTGGGACACGGTAGCCGGTGTGTGATCGTTATGAGAGACAGCTACTCTCTAAAAATGAAATAGTGAAAATCTCACTATTTAAGATAGTGACTACTCAACTCATTTCACTACCAAATTAGTGAACTCTCTCACTATTTGGGCTAGTGACTCCTGAATTCACAACCGAAATAGTGAAATGAAGTAAACTTCACTATTAAAATAGTGACTTCCTAGATGGAATATGCTCCGCTCATAGCTCGATCACCTTTTATATTATAATTATTATTATTTTCATTAATCATAAAACTGATTTTGAATCCTCGTTTTTGGTGTATTTGGATGTCATAAACAAAATAAAGAGAAGTCTTTATAATGTTGTTATGTTTTGTGGTAATACCTGAATGAAAATTGAAAATTTGAATTGATTGATCAGTGTGGGTTTTATATAAATGCATCTCACTGTTTAAATAAGGGAATATTGTTTTCTGTTCACTATTTCGATTAGTAAATATCTACTATTTAGTAGTGGTATACTTTTAACTATTTTAAATAGTGAATATTAACTACTGAATAGTGAGATTTTCACTATTTTGATTTTAGAGATTCCTTTAATTTTCAATACGTATTACGCGATATTATTAATTATTATAGATATTCATCTACAAAGTAAGGTTATGTTACTTGCGTAAATGTCAATTCTTTAAATAGTTGACCGCCAGGGTAAGCCTATTATATAATTTCTAACTTCATACATGTTATAGAATTTGTTACTAATTTAACATTCAAATATTTTAGTATTTATTTACAAGTTTTAACATAACCTCACTTCGTCAGATGATTTATCTAATAATTTCGCTTTATGCGTTTTGAAAATTAAAGGAATCGGAATTAGATCTCTCTCTTTGAGGATATTGACATTAAATTAAACAACTTCTTGATAATTTAAAGGTTAGTTTAAATTATATTTTTGAATAAATTCTAATAAAATCATACCGAAATTATTTATTAATTTAATAAGAAATAAAATCCATTTATTAAATAAATTTAATAGAATTTGTTGTCATAAGCTATAAAAACAAATACAAATGGAGAGAGAGAGTTTATTTAAATTACAGATATGAAATTATATCCAAGGGAGTCTATAAAACATACGCATCATATAAAATATTAATATTCCATAAAATGAGCTCTACGAGTATGTATGCACAGGGGAGCCATCTGGGGAGGGAAAAAGAAGCCTTCGGAAAGGACAAATTCACTTGATGGATTCTTCTCCATTTAAAGTTCTGATTAATTATTTGAGAGGCGCTCAATTTACATAAAGAGATATTAGCATGGATAGAGAAAAAAAAAAGAATTTCTATCATCTATTGTAACTGGATAGCTCATAGCTCTGAGGATGGATAGAAATGTCAGAGTGACGCTAGAAGTATAATAAGTATAATTGATCTGAACTTTAATAAATTTTACATCTTGAATTCTAATATATCGGCGGAAATTAAATATATGTCGACCCAAAAAATCTGGTGTGACAACAACAGAACAACTCTCGATTATTGAAGGCAAGCATCTATCACAAGCCTGATAGGACAAGGATAAATCTTTTATTAGATAAATACAACTTGACTACACAAAAAAATCACTCAACTTAATATATATATATATATATATATATACGCTCTACATCTCTTAGATTCTATGCAAGAAAGAGAAAGCGGTTAATTCATCTCTTTTTTTTTTTTAATTAAGACTTAAAATTCAATTATATCTCACAAAAAATTTTTTATAAATGTTAATTAAGGGAGAAATATGTATAATTAATTGAATTAAAGAAGAAAAAATTATGAAAGAAAAGTGATGATGTGATTAAGTCAATCAAGAAGGCGTAGGGAATAAATTTCAAAAAAAAAAAAAAAAAAAAAAATTTATTATTTGTTCCAAAATATAAGATTTGATTAAAAGCAATAAATTAAATGAAAAAATCTGGTGTGACTGGCGCACAGCACACAACTTTCTCTTACCCTTCGGTAAGAGAAAGTTGCGCACCGTGCTGGTCACACCAGATTTTTTGTGTCGAGATATATTTAGTTTCCCATAGCATCTTAGTTTCAAACTTGCATTTTAAATGTTGACTGCTTCAAATAAACTATGGTTATTTTTCAAAATTTTAATCTCATATTTGGACATTTTATACACAATATAGATTCGTAAATAAATACAAAATTTCATAAGAATTGGAAAAAAAAATTTTAAATGCGTAAAAAGTTCCAAAGGGGGACCCCTTTTGAATCGAAATTAACATACAAATCCCTATAGGAAATTAATATTGGTCAAATGCGAAGATAAGGTGGAAAGTTTAAAACGCGTAGAAAGAGAGAAGATAATTTTGTGAGAGAGAGAGAGATATATATATGTTTTCTCTGAAACAATTAAAGACACAAATAAAATAAAAATAAATGGGAATTTAAATAATAATTGATTTTTAATCTAATAAAAAGAAAAAGATTTAAATTCGGTTACCATGGCAACCATTTCTATCTTTCCTATGAAGCACAAGAGTAAAGTGTGCTTCAAACAATTTTGAGGGCAAAATGAGAATATACATTTTAAAGAGCATCTAAAAAATAATTGATTTTTGAATTTTAATCAAAATCGTTAGAGCGAATTTTGAGAAAATCGAAAAAAACTGAAAAAGTACATCAGTAAAGTACTAGTACTTTTTGGCCGATTTTGATTAAAAGCTTATTTTGTCGGTCCCGGGGGATGTTTAACTTAAATATAAAATTTCAGCCTCATAGCTCAATCCCTTCATGCTTAAAATTGAACACACACAGACACACACACACACAGCACACACACACACACACACAGACAGACAGACCATGTCGCGAAAACCACTTTTTTGGATTCAGGGGACCTCAAAACGTGAAGATCCATCAAAATCTCGACATCGAATTTTTGACATGAAACCAATACTTTCTCTCTATATATATATTACATATATACATAGGTAAGAGAAAGTAAAAAAATTCTTTGAAATTCCATTGATTTCCAAAATTAACATAGATTAAATCTCTTGGATTGAATGTTGATAATATTAGTGGGTGGAGATCTCTTTATTTCGACAATTAATTTCCCGATTCTCTTTAAGGAGCGGCTTTTGTGGTGGCCATTTTTTTTAGAATAACTTATTGTAATTGACAACGATTTAAATGGAATTTTTTTTTAAACTTTCCAATCAAAAACAATTAGCGTAGGAAAAAAAAGACAACGACGACGACGAGGACGAAAAAGGAGAAGATAAAAAGAAAGTTAAATAATGCATGCAAGAGAGCGCGCTACGGTAGCCACTTGGCTTTTAAATTATGAGCAATCGACTATCTCCCTCTGCTGCGTTTTAACCGGTTTTAATTGAGAATCAAAAATGGACAAAGATAAAATAGAAAGAGAGAGTGGGTGTAGAAACAACAACAACAACGCACAAATAGAGAAGAACAATATTTATTTTGTCCAAGTTTAAATGTAAGAAGCTCTCAAAGGCATTGAATCAAAATTGCATCTTTAATTATTGATAAATTAAAAAGTTTAATTAAAATTGAAAAAATAATAAATTCAACAATGGATTGTAACAATGTCATCAAGATATTTACATAATTTAGAATTAATTAACAATATCTTGTTGACATTATTACAATCCAATGAATGAATTTATTATTTTTTCGATTTTAATTAAAATTTAAAAAAAAATTTATTTTTCTTTCAAGGTTATTTTTAATTATTATTAATTTTCTTTTATTGAATATATCAAAATAAATTTGAGGATTTTTATTAAAAAAAAAAAAAGAAATTCAACCAATATAATCTAAAGCTGTGTTTTTGAACCCGCCTTCCGGAGGGGGGCATTTATTTGTCTGATTTTTCAAAAATGCAGGGAAGAGCATCAAAAAAGAACTCTAATATTGTTAGCTAACCGTTTCTAATTTCATGGGAATCTCTGGTTTAGTCGAAGGAAATGGATTGCAATTAATTCTAAAAAAATAAATTACTTAACGCCCTTTGAAGGTAAAAGAGGAAGAAAAAGAAATTTGTACTTAACAAAATTAAGGATATTTTTCTGTTTTGAAATTCAATTTGTAAAGAATTGGTTTGTGGTAGTAAAAAATTCAGATTTGACATTACAAATTTATAAATAAGAAAGTGAGGTTATTATATATATTTATATGCGCTCTACATCTCTGAGAAGAATAAAATAGAGAGAGGGTTAACTCATTTCATCTCTTTTTACTTTCTCTTACCTATGTATATATATCTTTATATATATAATTCTTCTGTACGTGTGTATGTGACTGAACTCCTCCTAAACGACTGAACCAATTATGATGAAATTTTCTGTATATGTTTGTGAGAATCCCGGACAGGTTTTAATTCACAAATAACAATAAGTTAATGAGTAATTAACCGATAAAATAAGAAAAAAATAAAAATTAGGAGAAATAGTTGCCATGGTAACAAAATATAAATATTTACCCATGTTTACGATTTTTTATTTATTTACATTTTGATTTCTAAAATATCGGCGTAAATTTTTTGTCTGTGTACCGGGAGAGTCCCGGAAAGGATATAACTCAGAAAAAAATGAATAATTTACCGTTAAAATAATCTATATATATAAAAATGAAAAGGGAAAATGTATGTACCGGTATGTATATAAGTAGGCGAGCAAAGGGGGGTCCAGGGGGCGCAGCCCCCACTAGACAGAAAGCCCCGCCGAAGGCGGGGCTTTGCGTCTAGTATGTAATATATATATAGAGAGAAAGTATTGGATTCATGTCAAAAATTCGATGTCGAGATTTTGATGGATCTTCACGTTTTGAGGTCTCCTGAATCCAAAAAAGTGGTTTTCGCGACATGGTCTGTCTGTCTGTCTGTGTGTGTGTGTGTGTGTGTGTGTGTGTGTGTGGGTGGGTGGGTGTGTGTGTCTGTGTTCAATTTTAAGCATGAAGGAATTGAGCTATGAGGTTGAAATTTTATATTAAAGTTAAACACCCCCGGGACCGGGGAAAATAAGCTTTTAATCAAAATCGGCCAAAGAGTACTAGTACTTTACTGATGTACTTTTTCAGTTTTTTTCGATTTTCTCAAATTTTGCTCCAACGATTTTTTTTAAATTCAAAAATCAATTTTTTTTTAGATGCTCTTTCAAATGTATATTTTCGTTTCGCCCTCAAAATTGTTTGAAGCACACTTTACTCTTGTGCTTCATAGAGAAGATAGGAGAAATGGTTGCCATGGTAACAAAATATAAATATTTTCCCATGTTTATAAAAATTTGACATCTTAAATTCTAATATATTGGCGGAAACTAAATATATGTCGACACGAAAAATCTGGTGTGACAAGCACAGAACACATTTCGATTACCGAAGGTAAGAGAAAGTTGTGTGCTCTGCGCCAGTCACACCAGATTTTTAATAATTAAATCTCTCAATTGTTATTTTTCAACGAATCTTTAAATTCACATCTACAATATTACACCTACACAATAGCCCTTTTCTCTCCCTTTTAGTTAATTTTTTTTTTTTTAAGTAAAAAACAACTGCAGATAAGAAACAAAAAAAATTTAATAAAACTTGTTTTTGTTCTGTTTGTAAACCATAAAATGTTTTTTTGTTTTATATAAATTGAAAAAAAGAAATCAAGATTTGTGGTTATTCCTTAAAAGTTATTCATTTTGATTTAGACAAGAGGGGAGGGAGAGGGGAGGGGGAGGGGAGGTTAAAGCAAGATGAATGGTTTATTCTACGCCACAAACACCTTATAAAAGAGGAAATATCAAAAAAAGAACACGTTCCTTTATTTTCCTTCCCTTCTCTCTAAAATAATTGTCTATAAGGGAAAGAAAGATAAAATCTTAACAACAACAACAAAACAAACAAACTGGCAATTTTTGATTTAATAACAATATACAAAACAAACAAATGATAAAATGATAATAATAATAAAAAATGCAATTTGAATTAATGTAAAAGAAAGAGTTGCCTGCAAGATAGGCAACCAACAAATGCATTTTTCATATTAATTTCGTTTAAAGAATTTTAATACAATATCTAATTAAGAATTTAATTTTAATAGAGAGGAAGAAGAAATTATTTTCTACTTAAAAAATATATTAGAGAACAAAACAAGCTTAGAAAAGGGACGCGAAGTGGTCATTCAAGGAAGCATAGAAGACGCCATGTTTGCAAAATGTCACTTATCTAGCAATGGCGGTCCCTAGCCTTACATTTTTGGGGGGGTCACTGTTTTTTTTTTTTTTATAGGATTATTTATTACTGTTTTTAAGAGCTTCCGCTCAGTACAGGAGGATCAGAGTGATCAATACAAAAATAAAAAATAAAAAAGCAAAAAACAAAACAAAAAAAAAAATGACAGTAAATTTAAATACAAAAAAAAAATAACAGTATAAAAAAGTGAGCAAAAAAAAAAAAAAAAAATACAGTAAAACAAAACACCATTTATGTTCCGAGGGCCCTTAAGTTCAGCGCCTCCGATATGAAGCTATAAAATTCACTGAGTCCGATCTCATTATATGGCCATAGCACTGAATCCTGCACTTTCTTGCTGAGGTATATATTCCTTATGTTTCTGTATAATGGGCACTCATACGGAATGTGGTCCAAGTCTTCCATCGCATCCAAATTGCATAAGGGGCAGATCCCATTCGGGTCAATTGAATGAGCCCTTCCTTCCAGAAAAAAGTAAATGCGACGGAGATTATTTACATGTTTCTGGCCTGGTGTAGCATACGCATCTTCTTTAGGGGCGCTCTAAGGGACAGAATAGCTCCTGGCCGTTTCCATATCCCTGTATCGGGGGACGTAACTAGAGCTCCTCAGCCTCTCTCCGTCCTCCAAATAGTAGTGAAACTG
>JAKCPI010018478.1:0-18214 GCA_023213315.1 Euborellia annulipes
TTTCTTACCGAAGGGTAAGAGAAAGTTGTGTGCTGTCTGCGCCAGTCTACACCAGATTTTTCATACCTTTAACGCAAGTAATGTCCAAAAACAAACAGAAAAAAATCTGGTGTGACTGGCGCACAGCACACTAACTTTCTCTTACCTTCCGGTAATCGAAAGTTGTGTACTGTGCATGTCACGCGTAGATTTTTTGTGTCGACAGTATTTAGTTTCCGACAGTATGGCACATTCGATTTTTCAAGAGTGTAAAATTTATAAGTATGGCAAAATGTTTATATTTTGTTACCATGGCAACCATTTCTCCTATCTTTTCATGGAGAACAAGAGTAGAAGTGGTCTTCAGAAGATTTTCAATCACAAAATGAGAATATACGACTTTAAAGAGCAACTAAAAAATAGTTGATATATGAATTTTTAAAAAAAATCGTTGGAGCAAATTTTGAGAAAATCGAAAAAAACTGAAAAAGTGCTTCGTCAGTAAAGTGCGAGTACCCTTTTGGTCGATTTTGTTCAAAAGCTTCGTGTCACGTCTCTTGGAAAGTGCCTAACTTAAATATAAGGGTTCGATCTCCCTAGCTCTTTTCGTTCTTGAGATATTTTGTTCACAGACACACACACACACAGACAGACACACACACAGACAGACGGGCCATGTCGCAAAAACCACTTTTTTGGATTCAGGGGACCTCAAAACGTGAAGATCCATCAAAATCTCGACATCGAATTTTTGACATGAATTCAATACTTTCTCTCTATATATATATTACATATATACATAGGTAAGAGAAAGTAAAAAAAGAAAATTGGAATTCTCTCTACGCAAAGAATTGAGAAATTGGGCAAATACTTTCAAGGCCATTCGACATTCGACAAAAATATTCTTTATTTAATTCAAATAATAATATTTAAAGTCTCCGATTTCTGACAATTAACGAGACGATTCGGGAAAACTTTATTTTGTCTTTCAAATTGCATATGTCCTGGAGATGTTATAAGGGCACAATACATTTATTATGCATTCTATTTATGACTTAAGCAGTGAGAATATGAAACGTCTCGTTAATTGTTAGAAATCGGAGTCTAATTTTTTGGGTGCTCCTGCTCCCTTCCTTGTATATAAATCAACAGCCACGTACGTCATTGGTTGAATAATCAATTGCAAATAAAAATAAAATAGAATTTCATTTTCTTCTGGCTGTCTATCAGGTCTGCTAAGCCCGGCGAAAAAATGATATTTAAGACGCCATCTTTATATCCATTCTATATCCCTTGAAATATTATAATTTTTAATTTAAACACATTATTTGAAATTTTATATTATTTGAAATTAAAAAAAAAGAAATTAAATAATTATTTAATTTAATTAGAAATTTGATCATCGATAAAATAAGGCTATTATCTAAATTTTAATAAAACCATTTATATGCAATCTACATCTCTTTGAAAATGTACGTGAATGAAGATAGCTACGCAAGAGCTCAAGAGTTGCATTAAATATAAACAAATCAGAGTTTAGGTGAATTTAGGTGACATAATAATTAATTGTCTTTCTATTTCTATATATTTCATTTCATTTTTGAAATTTATAATTTAGTCAGGGAAGTCGTTTATTTAGGGCTAGTAATCATGAATTTTATTTTTTTTATTAGCAAAAATAAATAGCCTATTTGAATAGTTAACTATCTATTGTTAAATAGATCTCTCTCTCTCGCTCACTCACTCAGATAATATTTATTTATGAATTTTAAGAGACCTCTCTCTCTCTAAACCAGTTTAAAATCCCCTCTCCCCACCCCCTTATAAATATTTATTTTAGAATCAACTTCAACTTCTAATAAAGTATTATTATTATTGGACAAGCATTGATGTTGATATCTCTGGTCGTTTATTTCGTTATCATCGGTGACAAAATACACACACAGAGTCACATGACGCGTTCGTTTGACACTCACGTGTCTGTCCGTCTGTCTGTCTGTCTGTGTGCTCGCTCTTCTCTTTGTCGTTGTCGTTGTCGTTGTCTTCTAATATTGACATTTGAATAGCAGAGAGATGGAATCAAAGAGAGAAGAGAGAGGACTTTATTTGTTTGTTTACACTTGTATTTTACACTTCAATTAAAAAAAAAAAAAAAAAAAAACTTTCTGTCAATCAGCAATCAGAATAGATAAAGATAAGAGTCTATTTTATTTTAAAGATACTATCCTTACATAAATAATGTATAATTTATTAATTCGAAATAAATACAAGAAAAGATAAATTGATAATTTAATTCGTTTATTTATTTAATATTAAATTTCGTATCTAACTTTATTTATATTAGACATTGAAACAAAGCGAGGAGTTAACCTCTCTCTGTCTCTTTCTTTAACTTAAAAACAGAAGATCTAGATCGTATATAAATATATAGAATAACCTCACATATTTTTTGTTAATTGAAATTAATAATAATAATTTTCGGTCTTTTTTCCAATTTTCTCTAAATTCGCTCCAACGATTTTGATCAATTATTTTTTAGATGCTCTTTAAAATGTATATTCTCATTTTGTCATTGAAATCTTCTGAAGACCACTTTACTCTTGTACTTCATAGAAAATATAGAAAAAATGGTTGCCATGGTAACAAAATATAAATAATATTTTCCCATGTTTTAGATCTTGAATCTATTATATATATATATATATATATATATATAGGGGAGTGTCCGTCTGTCACGCTCTGTTTGACCAAGTTCCCGTTGGATTTTTGAAATGAAATTTTATATGCCTAAAGAGGACTTTCTAGGGATTACAGGACAATTATTTTCATTCCGAAATCCCTATAACTATTTAAGTTATTCATTCTTAAAGTTTCTCCCATGGCAAATGTATAGAACCATTGATGTATTCTTTGCATTTGTGTATTCTATGAACGTAAACAAATGATCAATCAGGCACATAGGAATAAGGTAATGATAATTTTTTTCATAATTAAAAAAAGGCGAGGGGCCGCCTGGTGGGGGGTCTAGGGGGCAGCGCGGCTAGTATAATATAAAATAAATTACAAATCAAGTAAAAATGTGATTTACTACAAATTATTAATATATAGGGCTAAGTGAAGTTGGTAATTCTGATGAAAACAAAAAACCATTTCTACCTTCAGTTAATTAAAATGACAGTTAATGAAATTCAGGCGTGCGGATAACTAATTTTGTTAAAATATATATTTAAGTTTTGTTTGAAAGAAATTATCAATATATAAAAAGCCCGAGGAGATAGGCAAAGAAGGTAATTACAGAATTAACGACAAACATCTACGAAATCTTTGACTTTATAGGTAAGATGGGAAATTAATTGTCAACTATTTTCACTTCTGATGAAGGAACCGAAACAGATTGCGTTAATTGATCCCGACCTTCGAACGTGTTCTTGAAAGAGTTAATTAAAAACTAACCTCAATGTGTTGGGAATATTTAAAATAATATTTTTCCCCTTTTGTTATTTATATTTACCGTATATGAAAGGGGAGAGAAAATCATCTGTTTATCTCTCCTCTCTCTATCTCCTTACCCTTTTCAAAGAAAGAAAGGACAGATAATATTATTTATTGACTCGAAAGCAGCAATATTCAGGATGATTGACAGACGAGAGAGAAATCAACACAATTGCCTATTTGTTTGTTATTGTTATCCCTTGTCAAAGGGAGATGAATTGGAAATCAACCAAATAAAGGGAAATAGATTCAATTTACCATTAAAAGAGAGACGATAATAAGATTAAATTTAATTAAATCTTTATTTAGAAATTAAATTAAATTAAAAGTTAGCTTATTATATATCTATATTTATATACAATCTACATCTCTTGTATTCTCTGCAAGTCAAAGAGGTTAACTCATCTTTCCTTTTTAAGGGTCGCTCATTGATAGATTAAAGTCAATATCTTAAGAGTTATTTATTTAAATTTTTTTATTGATTAATATTATATTCTAATAATTTATGTTGCTTTTCCATTATCAAATGGTCTTGTTCAAAAAAAATAAATAAATAAAAACAGGTGTATGTATGAATGGTGGTCAAAAAAAAAAAAACGAATATATACTTTTGAATTGTATAAAATGTCACTTTAATAATATGGCTACGAGAATAAAAAAAAGCGTTCGTGACATGTATAAGAGAGAGAGGGAATCTCCCTAATTCCCTTAAAAAAATATTAAAGGGGGGAGGGGGAGGGTCCTTTGCGTGACAGGTGAGGAAAAGACAAAAAAAATTAAGTCATTAAGGCAGGCAGCATTACATATATATGTGTGTGTGTGTGCTTAATTACGTAGAATGAAGAGGAGAGAGAAAGGAAATATGTCTTTTTATGCAAACAGATGCGTTGAAATCTCTCTACATCATGTGTCCTTTGTTTTTTTTATTATAATTATAATAATTAAAAAAAAACAACAACAAATGGATTAAAGTAATAAAAATTGTGAGATTTAATTTTTATTTTAATTCCTAATTAAAGAAACGATGAGTTAACCTCTTAGCCTTACATCTAGGAGATGTAGATTGTATATAAATATATGTAGCCCTATAGATCAACGCATTGTTGTTATAAAAATAGTTGTGAAATTAGTGGAGAGAGCGACATCAATCAATTTGTCTACATTTTGAATTACGAAATCAAAAGAAAATCAGCCAAGTTGCGAAAAAGGGAATTTTGATGGGAAAAATAAACGATGTATCAATTGGTATCTTCAGGTTTCAGGTTCGTACTTTAATGAAGCGAAAAAAATTTTTTTAAGGGACGTAAGTAGAATGCGGCCCTGAGGATATCACTCATTTTAAATTTTTCTACGTCTTTTTTAATTGCATTTTTTCAATCCACATATATTATTTTATTTATAGAATTTTTTTTTCTAATTTTCTTAATTATTTCCTTTTTTATTATTTTATCCCAGATACAAAATTATAAGGAATATTTTTTTTTTACATTTAAATGATTAATAAAGTTTTAATTAATGTTTATTTTATTTTTTTTTTTTTTAAGCAATATTTTGTTTGATAATTATTTTCAATAATTAATCATTGTTAGATTTCATAAAATTTATTTAAATCTTAAAGCCACGGGACGCGGGTTTGGATTGCAAAGAATGCGTTTGAATTCGTCCACAAGTTATCCTTTAGAGTCCATATGGCCTCAGATGCCGAAAGATTTGAAATATTCAGTCCAACAAAATGATTTAGGTAAGTGTTATTTCTCTCTTTTCATTTAATCAAAATTATTAATTATATTTTTGAATCATCTCAGTTAACCTCTCTTTTTTTACACCAAAACTAAGAGATGTAGATCGTATATAAATATATATAGAAAACATCAAAAAAAAACATTCTAATTGATTGAATTAGAAAATTCTTAGAGTGATTTTCAAATTTTCCCATTAATTTTGGAATTTAAATTAAATAAAGGGATGAGGGGATTTGAATGTGCAATGGATCGTTGTCGTAAATTCCCAGTCAAGGAGAAGGAGAAGGAGAAGAGGGGGGGGGGGGTTCCTAAGGGATAGAGAGACAGACTGATGTGGCTCTCAACCTAAAGACAATAAATCACAACCTGTGTGTGTGTGTGTGTGTGTGTGTTCAGGTGGCACGTGGCTTGTAAACTAACCTCCTCCCCCCCTCGTCTCCCTTTTTAAGGGAAGGAATTTTTTCAAGAATCATCCTCGATAATAAATAGAAGAAAATCAATCAATTCTTGCAAGATTAATCCCATTTATTTATTTATTTATTTTTTAACGTCATTTGTTTGAATGGCGTCATAATTTGTTTATTTAAGGAATTCTTTCGAGGTTAGTATATAAATAAGAACGAAAACAGTTCAGAAAAAGGGAATATTTGGATTAGGTCTAATATTGTATTTATTATTTTCAGATTTATTGGCAACAGAATTGTACAGTTTCGAACAACTCGAATGCCATCATCAGGAAAGCAGAAAAAAAAAAAAACATCAACGAAAACTAATGAGAAATTTCCCTCAAATAATAAACAAATTTTCGAATTTCGTTAACGGGAGTGGTAAACAGTTACATACACCTCAAGTGAGGGGCTAATTTCAAATTTATCAAAAATTCTGACAAAATTTGTGAGTACAAGGCACCACAACAAATAACTCCTCTAATTCCTGACAAGTTAAATATTATTCTCTTGAAGGGGGGGGGGGGGGCAGCAGAGAAGAGCAACGATCGATTTGAGGGAAATTCCCCAGAAAAAATAGAATATAGAAAAGAAAAAATATAATCATTTCGGTTCCGCAAAAGAGGAAATGTTCCGCGGGCGGCACATGGGAAAAAATTTGGTTCCACGAGGCGGCAAAAATTTTAGCGTCTCTAAAAAAAGGTAAAATATTTTTACGGACTGGAAAAAATTTCGGAAAAAAAAACCCAGGAGCAAATCCTGGTTGCGCCACTGGATTAGTCAAGTTAAGGGCAACTAAATATATCTGGTGTGACAAGCACAGTTCACAACTTTCTCTGGCCGAAGGGTAGGAGAGGCGCAGTCACACCAGGTTTTTTATACCCCCTCCCCCTCCTCGCCAGCAATCTTTTAAAGATAAATTATAATTTGTTCCATTAAGTATTTACTCAGTAGAGAGTAAGAGAGAGCTATTAGCAGAATCAACAAGAAAAAGAAAAAGAAAAGGGAAGATAGATCTCCCAAGAAGAAAGAACGAAAGAAGAACTCTTTGGTTGCTTGCTGGTGGTCCCCCACTCCCTCTCCCTCCCCCTCTAGGCCAGTGCCTCCACCCACCTCTAGAGCAGTCAGTGGTGGGGACAAATAAATCACTCTCCAAATATCGCTCTATTCAAATGATAGATAGATAGAAGATCTCTAGGTAGGTCTAATAATAAAGCCATCATTATCCATTCCACGAAATGCCAATTAGATATTCTTCTATCTACTGGACGCATCGCGTATCATATCGGAATTGTATTAAAAACAATTTTAAATGAGGAGAAATAAAAATTTCGACGTTTCGGGTGCTAATCGCCTCCTTCTTCACGACTTCATTTAACATTTTGGAGTTTAGACTTTCACAGTTGTTATCATTAATAAAAGAATTTGATTTTCGGTTTAACTTTTATTTGTAAAAATTACAACGTTTCGGCCTTCTTCAGTTAAGATTAGAAAGGTTTTTGCATCTGCGACAATCTCATTTGTAATTTTAACTGAAGAAGGCGAACTGAATGAGTGGCCGAAAAGTTGTAACATTCCAATTACAAATGACAGTATTTAACAAGTAGCAAAGTATAATTTTGATTTAAATATACAACAAATTTAAAGTTCTGATTAATTGTAAATTTAGAAATAGAAAAGTGAGGTTAGATATATACGCTCTACATCTCTCACTTTCTGTGTTTTTTTTTTATATTTTATACGAATGGAATATTTATTTATTTGAATAACATTTTGTTAAGCTAAGAAACCTGACGTTTATGTCAAGTGACGTGATCAAGCCATTTTTACTTTCTCTTACCTCTATATATGTTAATATATATAGAGAGAGAAAGTATTGCGATCATGTCAAAAATTCGATGTCGAGATTTTGATGGATATACATGTTTTGAGGTCCCCTGAGTCCAAAAAGTGGGTCCCGCAAATTGGTCTGTGTGTGTGTGTGTGTGTGTGTGTGTGTGTGTGTGTGTGTGTGTATGTGTGTCTGTGTGTGTGTGTCTGTGTGTGTGGACAGATTTTTAGCATGAAGGAGTTGAGCTAGCGGATTGAAATTTTATATTTAACTTAGGTACCTTTGAAGAATCTCAAAATAAGCTTTTGAACAAAATCGGCCAAAAAGTACTAGTACTTTACTGATGTACTTTTTCAGTTTTTTTCGATTTTCTCAAAATTCCCTCCAAGGATTTTTTTTAAAATTCAAAAATCAATTATTTTTTAGATGCTCTTTAAAATGTATATTCTCATTTTGCCGTTGAAATCTTCTGAAGACCACTTTACTCTTGTTCTTCATAGGAAAGATAGAAATGGTTGCCATGGTAACGGAATTTAAATCTTTTTTCTTTTTATTAGATTAAATAAAAATCAATTATTATTTAAATTCCCATTTTTTTTTAATTTATTTGTGTCTTTAATTGTTTCAAAGAAAACATATATGTCTCTCTCTCACTTGCAAACATTATCGTCTCTCTCTACTCTTTTTAAATTCCCTTTCCACCTTATCTTCGCATAGGCCTAATGTTAATTTCCTATAGGGATTTGTATGTTAATTTCGATTCAAAAGGGGGTCCCCTTTAGAACTTTTTAGGCATTTAAAATTTTTTTTTCCAATTCTTATGAAATTTTGTATTTATTTACGATTCTATATTGTGTATAAAATGTCCAAATATGAGATTAAAATTTTGAAAAATAACCATAGTTTATTTGAAGCAGTCAACATTTAAAATGCAAGTTTGAAACTAAGGTGCTATCGGAAACTAAATATATCTCGACACAAAAAATCTGGTGTGACCAGCACAGTGCCCAACTTTCTCTTACCGAAGGGTAAGAGAAAGTTGTGTGCTGTGCGCCAGTCACACCAGATTTTTTTTTTTTTTTTTTTTTCAAAACGACTGTTTGAAAATTTTATATTATTTTATGAGGATAGGTGTGTGCTTATCTATCTGATGACGTGTAACGCCGTCTCTTTATCAAAATTTATGAAGCAGTGCCTATAGGCACGATATCGATATCGATAAATAGGCTAATATATTAGCCTATTTATCGATATCGATTTCTATCTTCATTTAATTTATAGACAATTTCCCAATTTAAAGTTCTATTAGGCGAAGAAAATTTGTTTATTCAAGTAAAATTTTAATTTAGATATAAAAAAGAGGTGAGGTTATCATATATATATTTATATACGATCTAGATCTTAAGTTTTCTTTATATCAATTAAAACAGTTGAATCTCTCAAATATTATTATACAATTAAGCTTAATTAAATAAATTAAAATAAGAATTAAAACAATTTTATCTGACAATTTAATCGCCTTTAATTGAACAATATTTGTTTCAACAAATTTGCCTAATAGAAAATTTCCATTAAAAACAAATAGAAGAGAAAATTCTCAAATTTTAATTTTATCTGTGACGAAGAAAGAAGGAAAGAAATTCAATTAACTTTTTGGTCTTTTATCAGACGCTTAGATTGAATAATGTCTCTCCATTAGTCTCCTCTAAGCTCATAAATAACAACAACAACAATAAATAAATAAATAAATACGAGATTAGCAAAAGGGCAAATGTGATTGATGTTAAAAGGTAAAAACCAAAGCAAACATTTAAAAAAAAAAATTCTTTGGTTTTAAGTAACAAAACCGGAACTTTGACGCAGTCTCTATTTTATATCTGTCTGACTGATTGACTCGAGATTCTATTTAATTGGTTGTAATTTAACAAATTAATATCACTGAACGTCTGTATTTGTTTCGGAGAGTCTTAAAAATAAATTAAAATTGATTTTCGAATAATAATTGTGAGATTTAATTCTTAATTAGACATTCAAAGAGGAGAAATGAAGAAATTCTTTCTTTCGGGAACAGAATCTAAGGGGTGTAGATCGCATATAGGCATATATATATATATAGTATACATAACCTCTTTTTTTAATTTAAATGAATGCAAGTTTTGTTCTGCACGTTATTATATTGTCCAATTTATTAAAAGTGAGATTATTCTAAATGCGTTATTGAAAATATCCGGCAAGTAAACGAATTAGGAGACACACAATCATAGAGCAATAATAATATCGCTATTGCGTTACTTTAGTGGGTGACCTTAGAAACTATAATTTTGAAATGGCTAACTTCTCATAATAATAAAAATTATTATTTTCCTATTTATTTTAATTTGAGTTCTAGATGAAAATTAAATATTAGCATCATTAGTTTTTATTAGATGGTCATTTGACTCGAGTTGTAACGACGCCATCTTGTGATTATAACCTTAAATACAAATAATTTCATTTTAGGAGGTTATTCAATTAATTACTAATTAATTCAACGGTTCTCTTCTTGTAGTAATAAAAACTTTACGAATAAAAGAAAATTTATTAACCTTAAAATTATAATTAATATTCTTTTACGGGTTCACTCAATTCAAATACGTCAAAACTTTGAAAAAAAAAAAAAAAAAATCGCTCGCTCAAAGCAATTAATAAAACAACACTTGAACTTTTTTTTTTACAAAGCATACTCATATTTGAGTTTTGTAGTATTCTTTTTTTGTCTGTTGAAAGAGAGAGAAAGAGAAAGAAAGGAAAATTTATTTATATATTAATCCAATATGTAATTAAAGTCTGTCAAAGAGTAATTAAAAATACTTGATATTCTTTGAAGTACAAAAAAGGCGATATAAATAATTAAAAACAAAATGGCGTCTCTTTATTATTTTTTTTTAACGAAATATTAATTCAGCATTTTAATTAAATAGAGTGGAGATTTTAGTTTCAAGAGGAAAATTAGATTTTAATTTTTATAATAAATAATTTTAGATTTATTGTAAATATTGATGGGTGATGCTATCTATAATCCCATCCTTGCTCCTTCCTATCCATCGCGTCCTTCTCTCTTAATATGGCGTTCATTCTTTGGTTAGCTTTTCTTTGCACGTGTGTGTTCTTTTATTTATTTATTTATTTTTTTGTGTCTAACTTCAGTTGAAACGCAATTGAAAATAAAGCGAAATGCGTCTGTCCATTTTTCTGTCACGTTTCAAGATTTTAATACTTCCTTTCTGGCAAAAATTCTTTTTATTTTCTAAATATAAATAAAGGAAATTGACTATTTGCCCAGAAACCCTCTGATAAAGAGATAGGAGAGACGATACTTGATCAAAACATTATGGAAATTACAAAAAGTTATTTAATTTTAATCAAATCTAGATATAGAGCGCATATAATTACAGTATATAGATATATACGCTCTACATCTCCTCGAAAGAGAGAAATGTTAACTTATCTCTTCTTTTCAATGCCTAATTAATATTTAAAATTATTAAATTTCACAATTATTAATCTATAAATCTGAAATTTTAATTGAATTTATTCTATTTGAATGAATTTATAATTAAAATATCGAAGAATTCTTTCAGGTAAGTTGAAAAGACGTGACGCCGAATGTACGCGTTGCCTCCTTATCTTTGGAAATCAAATTTGTTTTTTAAGATTTTTTTGTTTTCACTTGAATAATATGATATTACATTAGGAAGGTTATCTTCCGGTAAACGAAACTTTGATGTTTAACGTCTCTTTATCTAAATCTCTGGAGCAGTAGACTATTTATCGATCTACGTATATCCAAATTGTTTTACGTTTTAATTTAATGTGCCCTGATTAAGGAACCGAAAATTTGATTCATTTTAAATTATATTTAAGAAAGAGGTTATTAGATATGTATGTATATATATACGCTCTACATCTCTTAGTTCTGGTAGATAAGGTTTGATTCTCTTCTTTTCAATTCAATGCCTAATCAAGAATCAAATATTTATTAAATATTTTAATAAGATTTACGTGTAGATAGAAAAATATTTATAAGTACTTAAAATATGGCAAAAAATATTTTTTTCAAAGGCGTGACATAATAAAATCATTCTGAGAGAAGCGGTAAGTAACTTTATAGAAATTAAGAAGATCTTTTTAGTAAATCCAAGAAAATAAGAGAAAGTAGCAAGGAGCCATCTTGATAATTTCCTTTTTATTTTAATAACTCTCGTGTAAAGGTAACAAAAGAGTAGAGAGAGAGAGAGATATTGCTCTCTCTGTTTGTGACCTGAGTGACGTGGGTGGTGACCTCATAAATACATTTCATATTACGTATAGTAGGCTATATCTATCTAATACATGCATGTACACATTATTTCGACCCACCCGTTTTAGCCCAGCCCTGCCTGGATAGAAAAGAAACCATTCAATCAATGACTGACTGAATGCAAAGCAACTCCAAAAAGTACAAAGAATAATTTCAAAATGCATTAACAATCCTTGATTATTGGAAATAATAATTAAAAATTTATTTATTTGATGACATTATTACTTTCAACAATCAACCATTGTTATATTTATTTGTAAATTCAATCAGGTCATTCTAATAAAAATTAATTATTTTAATATAAACAATGCGTAATTTGAATGCTTTCCATTTAACCCAATTTATTTGTCTTTAGGAGTAAATGAGAAATGTTTTTCAGCCTATTCATTTTGTTTTTTTTCTCCTCTCTTATTATGTAAAATAAAATGCTTTTTTAATACAAACACAACACACAGACAGGGTCGTCAAAAACACACACACACTTATTGATCCGTTTGATTGATTCCATTTAATAATTTAAAAATTCAAAGCCTTGACTTGATGATCTATAATTATACTAAAATTATTTTGTTTATGAATTTATTATTTAAAATAAAATCGCCCTTCAGGCGGAAAAAAAGTAAAAAAAAAAAAAAATTATCTCTCATCCCCTCGAGTAATTTTTGAAAAAAAAAAAAAAAAAAAAACAAGTTTTATAAATCAATAAATAATAATTTATTATTTAAACGTATATAATAATAATTCTGATTGATTTTAATTTAGAGAAATATGTAATAAATAATTCATAAGCCATTAGGGAGAGCGCGTGATGTGTAAATCACGAAAAGGGACGCGACGCTATTCGAGAGACTTGAATGCGCGGCGCGGCGCGCGTCTCTTTGATTTGATCGAAATAATAAATATAGGTATATAAACAAGGTGAAATTGATTTTTTTTATATATAATTTAAATCATAAATTATATATTTTTTTAAAATGAATTATGAAGAGACCTTCAGTTAAGAGATTAGACATATTAACCTAACAACATATTGACTTAACATATTGACCTCAACATTACTAAACTACTACTAATGCAGACAGTCACACCAAATTTTTTGTGTCGACAATTGCACAAAATGATGGGAAAATATGATAAGAATAATAGAAGACGATTTCCACATAGCTGTAGAATATGTGGGGGGAAAAGTGATTAGAGAAGAAGACAGAAGTGCAGAGTGGTGTCAATTTCTGTATTTATTTTCAGTTAAAAAACAACCCATGGACAGACCCCCCCCTTACCCAAGGCAGATGCAGGAGGCAATTTTCGGGGACTCCCAGCCTATACAGGACACCGTAGATACCCTAGACTTGCCCGCCCCCACCATAAATAGCCCCGTATATCTAAATGGAATGCCTAAAATTGAATTGGAATGCATCCTCTTTAAAAACAAAGTTCTGAGTGTTTCTATTGTAGAAATAGGCCAGTCAAATTCGACATTAAAAGCGCAACACGCTGCTTTTTTTGGTAAGTTATTTGGACCCCCTTAGGAGAGTGAGAAACTGCAAAAGCTTCCGACTTTTTGCAGTTCAATTAAAAAACTCACTGGGCCACTGAATCACGTCGCTATTTTTTTTTTTTTTTTTATAATATATTAACGGTAGGTTGCAAGAAAAGAGTTCTATAAATAGCTAAAAGTTTGTCGATGTTTGAAACGATTGGGACACGGTAGCCGGTGTGTGATCGTTATGAGAGACAGCTACTCTCTAAAAATGAAATAGTGAAAATCTCACTATTTAAGATAGTGACTACTCAACTCATTTCACTACCAAATTAGTGAACTCTCTCACTATTTGGGCTAGTGACTCCTGAATTCACAACCGAAATAGTGAAATGAAGTAAACTTCACTATTAAAATAGTGACTTCCTAGATGGAATATGCTCCGCTCATAGCTCGATCACCTTTTATATTATAATTATTATTATTTTCATTAATCATAAAACTGATTTTGAATCCTCGTTTTTGGTGTATTTGGATGTCATAAACAAAATAAAGAGAAGTCTTTATAATGTTGTTATGTTTTGTGGTAATACCTGAATGAAAATTGAAAATTTGAATTGATTGATCAGTGTGGGTTTTATATAAATGCATCTCACTGTTTAAATAAGGGAATATTGTTTTCTGTTCACTATTTCGATTAGTAAATATCTACTATTTAGTAGTGGTATACTTTTAACTATTTTAAATAGTGAATATTAACTACTGAATAGTGAGATTTTCACTATTTTGATTTTAGAGATTCCTTTAATTTTCAATACGTATTACGCGATATTATTAATTATTATAGATATTCATCTACAAAGTAAGGTTATGTTACTTGCGTAAATGTCAATTCTTTAAATAGTTGACCGCCAGGGTAAGCCTATTATATAATTTCTAACTTCATACATGTTATAGAATTTGTTACTAATTTAACATTCAAATATTTTAGTATTTATTTACAAGTTTTAACATAACCTCACTTCGTCAGATGATTTATCTAATAATTTCGCTTTATGCGTTTTGAAAATTAAAGGAATCGGAATTAGATCTCTCTCTTTGAGGATATTGACATTAAATTAAACAACTTCTTGATAATTTAAAGGTTAGTTTAAATTATATTTTTGAATAAATTCTAATAAAATCATACCGAAATTATTTATTAATTTAATAAGAAATAAAATCCATTTATTAAATAAATTTAATAGAATTTGTTGTCATAAGCTATAAAAACAAATACAAATGAGAGAGAGAGTTTATTTAAATTACAGATATGAAATTATATCCAAGGGAGTCTATAAAACATACGCATCATATAAAATATTAATATTCCATAAAATGAGCTCTACGAGTATGTATGCACAGGGGAGCCATCTGGGGAGGGAAAAAGAAGCCTTCGGAAAGGACAAATTCACTTGATGGATTCTTCTCCATTTAAAGTTCTGATTAATTATTTGAGAGGCGCTCAATTTACATAAAGAGATATTAGCATGGATAGAGAAAAAAAAAAGAATTTCTATCATCTATTGTAACTGGATAGCTCATAGCTCTGAGGATGGATAGAAATGTCAGAGTGACGCTAGAAGTATAATAAGTATAATTGATCTGAACTTTAATAAATTTTACATCTTGAATTCTAATATATCGGCGGAAATTAAATATATGTCGACCCAAAAAATCTGGTGTGACAACAACAGAACAACTCTCGATTATTGAAGGCAAGCATCTATCACAAGCCTGATTGGACAAGGATAAATCTTTTATTAGATAAATACAACTTGACTACACAAAAAAATCACTCAACTTAATATATATATATATATATATATATACGCTCTACATCTCTTAGATTCTATGCAAGAAAGAGAAAGCGGTTAATTCATCTCTTTTTTTTTTAATTAAGACTTAAAATTCAATTATATCTCACAAAAAATTTTTTATAAATGTTAATTAAGGGAGAAATATGTATAATTAATTGAATTAAAGAAGAAAAAATTATGAAAGAAAAGTGATGATGTGATTAAGTCAATCAAGAAGGCGTAGGGAATAAATTTCAAAAAAAAAAAAAAAAAAATTTATTATTTGTTCCAAAATATCAGATTTGATTAAAAGCAATAAATTAAATGAAAAAAAATTCTTTGAAATTCCATTGATTTCCAAAATTAACATAGATTAAATCTCTTGGATTGAATGTTGATAATGTTAGTGGGTGGAGATCTCTTTATTTCGACAATTAATTTCCCGATTCTCTTTAAGGAGCGGCTTTTGTGGTGGCCATTTTTTTTAGAATAACTTATTGTAATTGACAACGATTTAAATGGAATTTTTTTTTAAACTTTCCAATCAAAAACAATTAGCGTAGGAAAAAAAGACAACGACGACGACGAGGACGAAAAAGGAGAAGATAAAAAAGAAAGTTAAATAATGCATGCAAGAGAGCGCGCTACGGTAGCCACTTGGCTTTTAAATTATGAGCAATCGACTATCTCCCTCTGCTGCGTTTTAACCGGTTTTAATTGAGAATCAAAAATGGACAAAGATAAAATAGAAAGAGAGAGTGGGTGTAGCAACAACAACAACAACAACAACGCACAAATAGAGAAGAACAATATTTATTTTGTCCAAGTTTAAATGTAAGAAGCTCTCAAAGGCATTGAATCAAAATTGCATCTTTAATTATTGATAAATTAAAAAGTTTAATTAAAATTGAAAAAATAATAAATTCAACAATGGATTGTAACAATGTCATCAAGATATTTACATAATTTAGAATTAATTAACAATATCTTGTTGACATTATTACAATCCAATGAATGAATTTATTATTTTTTCGATTTTAATTAAAATTTAAAAAAAAATTTTATTTTTCTTTCAAGGTTATTTTTAATTATTATTAATTTTCTTTTATTGAATATATCAAAATAAATTTGAGGATTTTTATTAAAAAAAAAAAAAAAGAAATTCAACCAATATAATCTAAAGCTGTGTTTTTGAACCCGCCTTCCGGAGGGGGGGGGGCATTTATTTGTCTGATTTTTCAAAAATGCAGGGAAGAGCATCAAAAAAGAACTCTAATATTGTTAGCTAACCGTTTCTAACTTCATGGGAATCTCTGGTTTAGTCGAAGGAAATGGATTGCAATTAATTCTAAAAAAATAAATTACTTAACGCCCTTGAAGGTAAGAGAGGAAGAAAAAGAAATTTGTACTTAACAAAATTAAGGATATTTTTCTGTTTTGAAATTCAATTTGTAAAGAATTGGTTTGTGGTAGTAAAAAATTCAGATTTAACATTACAAATTTATAAATAAGAAAGTGAGGTTATTATATATATTTATATGCGCTCTACATCTCTGAGAAGAATAAAATAGAGAGAGGTTAACTCATTTCATCTCTTTTTACTTTCTCTTACCTATGTATATATGTAATATATATATAGAGAGAAGGTATTGGATTCATGTCAAAAATTCGATGTCGAGATTTTGATGGATCTTCACGTTTTGAGGTCTCCTGAATCCAAAAAAGTGGTTTTCGCGACATGGTCTCTGTGTGTGTGTGTGTGTGTGTGTGTGTGTGTGTGGGTGGGTGGGTGGGTGTGTGTGTCTGTGTTCAATTTTAAGCATGAAGGAATTGAGCTATGAGGTTGAAATTTTATATTTAAGTTAAACATCCCCTGGGACCGGGAAAATAAGCTTTTAATCAAAATCGGCCAAAGAGTACTAGTACTTTACTGATGTACTTTTTCAGTTTTTTTCGATTTTCTCAAAATTTGCTCCAACGATTTTTTTTTAAATTCAAAAATCAATTTTTTTTTAGATGCTCTTTCAAATGTATATTTTCGTTTCGCCCTCAAAATTGTTTGAAGCACACTTTACTCTTGTGCTTCATAGAGAAGATAGGAGAAATGGTTGCCATGGTAACAAAATATAAATATTTTCCCATGTTTATAAAAATTTGACATCTTAAATTCTAATATATTGGCGGAAACTAAATATATGTCGACACGAAAAATCTGGTGTGACAAGCACAGAACACAACTTTCGATTACCGAAGGTAAGAGAAAGTTGTGTGCTGTGCGCCAGTCACACCAGATTTTTAATAATTAAATCTCTCAATTGTTATTTTTCAACGAATCTTTAAATTCACATCTACAATATTACACCTACACAATAGCCCTTTTCTCTCCCTTTTAGTTAATTTTTTTTTTTAAGTAAAAAACAACTGCAGATAAGAAACAAAAAAAAAATTTAATAAAACTTGTTTTTGTTCTGTTTCTAAACCATAAAATGTTTTTTGTTTTATATAAATTGAAAAAAAGAAATCAAGATTTGTGGTTATTCCTTAAAAGTTATTCATTTTGATTTAGACAAAGAGGGGAGGGAGAGGGGAGGGGAGGGGAGGTTAAAGTAAGATGAATGGTTTATTCTACGCCACAAACACCTTATAAAAGAGGAAATATCAAAAAAAGAACACGTTCCTTTATTTTCCCTCCCTTCTCTCTAAAATAATTGTCTATAAGGGAAAGAAAGATAAAATCTTAACAACAACAACAAAACAAACAAACTGGCAATTTTTGATTTAATAACAATATACAAAACAAACAAATGATAAAATAAAAAATGCAATTTGAATTAATGTAAAAGAAAGAGTTGCCTGCAAGATAGGCAACCAACAAATGCATTTGTCATATTAATTTCGTTTAAAGAATTTTAATACAATATCTAATTAAGAATTTAATTTTAATAGAGAGGAGGGAGAAATTATTTTCTACTTAAAAAATATATTAGAGAACAAAACTAGCTTAGAAAAGGGACGCGATGTGGTCATTCAAGGAAGCATAGAAGACGCCATGTTTGCAAAATGTCAC
>JAKCPI010018479.1:0-19633 GCA_023213315.1 Euborellia annulipes
CGTGTTCTTGAAAGAGTTAATTAAAAACTAACCTCAATGTGTTGGGAATATTTAAAATAATATTTTTTCCCCTTTTATTTATATTTACCGTATATGAAAGAGAGAAAATCATCTGTTTATCTCTCCTCTCTCTATCTCCTTACCCTTTTCAAAGAAAGAAAGGACAGATAATATTATTTATTGACTCGAAAGCAGCAATATTCAGGATGATTGACAGACGAGAGAGAAATCAACACAATTGCCTATTTGTTTGTTATTGTTATCCCTTGTCAAAGGGAGATGAATTGGAAATCAACCAAATAAAGGGAAATAGATTCAATTTATCATTTAAAGAGAGACGATAATAAGATTAAATTTAATTAAATCTTTATTTAGAAATTAAATTAAATTCCCGTTAGCTTATTATATATCTATATTTATATACAATCTACATCTCTTGTATTCTCTGCAAGTCAAAGGGGTTAACTCATCTTTCCATTTTAAGGGTCGCTCATTGATAGATTAAAGTCAATATCTTAAGAGTTATTTATTTAAATTTTTTTATTGATTAATATTATATTCTAATAATTTATGTTGCTTTTCCATTATCAAATGGTCTTGTTCAAAAAAAATAAATAAATAAAAACAAGTGTATGTATGAATGGTGGTCAAAAAAAAAAAAAAAAAAAAAAAAACGAATATATACTTTTGAATTGTATAAAAATGTCACTTTAATAATATGGCTACGAGAATAAAAAAAGCGTTCGTGACATGTATAAGAGAGAGAGGGAATCTCCCTAATTCCCTTAAAAAAATAATAAAGGGGGGAGGGGGAGGGTCCTTTGCGTGACAGGTGAGGAAAAGACAAAAAAAATTAAGTCATTAAGGCAGGCAGCATTACATATATATGTGTGTGTGTGCTTAATTACGTAGAATGAAGAGGAGAGAGAAAGGAAATATGTCTTTTTATGCAAACAGATGCGTTGAAATCTCTCTACATCATGTGTCCTTTGTTTTTTTTTATTATAATTATAATAATTAAAAAAAACAACAACAAATGGATTAAAGTAATAAAAATTGTGAGATTTAATTTTTATTTTAATTCCTAATTAAAGAAACGATGAGTTAACCTCTTAGCCTTACATCTAGGAGATGTAGATTGTATATAAATATATGTAGCCATCTAGGAGATGTAGATTGTATATAAATATATGTAGCCCTATAGATCAACGCATTGTTGTTATAAAAATAGTTGTGAAATTAGTGGAGAGAGCGACATCAATCAATTTGTCTACATTTTGAATTACGAAATCAAAAGAAAATCAGCCAAGTTGCGAAAAAGGGAATTTTGATGGGAAAAATAAACGATGTATCAATTGGTATCTTCAGGTTTCAGGTTCGTGCTTTAATGAAACGAAAAAAAATTTTTTTAAGGAACGTAAGTAGAATGCGGCCCTGAGGATATCACTCATTTTAAATTTTTCTACGTCTTTTTACTTTCTCTTAGCCTATATATGAAATATATAGAGAGAGAAAGTATTGCGATCATGTCAAAAATTCGATGTCCAGATTTTGATGGATATACATGTTTTGAGGTCCCCTGAGTCCAAAAAAGTGGGTCCCGCAAATTGGTCTGTGTGTGTGTATGTATGTATGTATGTGTGTGTGTCTGTATGTGTGGACAGATTTTTAGCATGAAGGAATTGAGCTACCGGATTGAAATTTTATATTTAACTTAGGTACCTTTGAAGAATCTCAAAATAAGCTTTTGAACAAAATCGGCCAAAAAGTACTAGTACTTTACTGATGTACTTTTTCAGTTTTTTTCGATTTTCTCAAAATTCCCTCCAAGGATTTTTTTTTAAATTCATAAATCAACTATTTTTTAGATGCTCTTTAAAATGTATATTCTCATTTTGCCGTTGAAATCTTCTGAAGACCACTTTACTCTTGTTCTTCATAGGAAAGATAGAAATGGTCGCCATGGTAACGGAATTTAAATCTTTTCTTTTTATTAGATTAAAAATCAATTATTATTTAAATTCCCATTTTTTTTAAATTTATTTGTGTCTTTAATTGTTTCAAAGAAAACATATATGTCTCTCTCTCACTTGCAAACATTATCGTCTCTCTCTACTCTTTTTAAATTCCCTTTCCACCTTATCTTCGCATAGGAACAATGTTAATTTCCTATAGGGATTTGTATGTTAATTTCGATTCAAAAGGGGGTCCCCTTTGGAACTTTTTACGCATTTAAAATTTTTTTTCCAATTCTTATGAAATTTTGTATTTATTTACGATTCTATATTGTGTATAAAATGTCCAAATATGAGATTAAAATTTTGAAAAATAACCATAGTTTATTTCAAGCAGTCAACATTTAAAATGCAAGTTTGAAACTAAGGTGCTATCGGAAACTAAATATATCTCGACACAAAAAATCTGGTGTGACCAGCACGGTGCACAACTTTCTCTTACCGAAGGGTAAGAGAAAGTTGTGTGCTGTGCGCCAGTCACACCAGATTTTTTAATTGCATTTTTTCAATCCACATATATTATTTTATTTATAGAATTTTTTTTTTTCTAATTTTTCTTAATTATTTCCTTTTTTATTATTTTATCCCAGATACAAAATTATAAGGAATATTTTTACTTTCTCTTACCTCTATATATATGTTAATATATATAGAGAGAGAAAGTATTGGATTCATGTCAAAAATTCGATGTCGAGATTTTGATGGATCTTCACGTTTTGAGGTCCCCTGAATCCAAAAAAGTGGTTTTCGCGACATGGTCTGTCTGTGGGTGGGTGGGTGGGTGTGTGTGTGTGTGTGTGTGTTCAATTTTAAGCATGAAGGAATTGAGCTACGAGGTTGAAATTTTATATTTAACTTAAACACCCCCGGGACCGGAAAATAAGCTTTTAATCAAAATCGGCCAAAGAGTACTAGTACTTTACTGATGAACTTTTTCAGTTTTTTTCGATTTTCTCAAAATTTGCTCCAACGATTTTTTTTAAAATTCAAAAATCAATTATTTTTTAGATGCTCTTTCAAATGTATATTCTCATTTTGCGATTGAAATCTTCTGAAGACCACTTTACTCTTGTATTTCATAGGGAAGATAGGAGAAATGGTTGCCATGGTAACAAAATATAAATATTTTCCTATACTTATAAATTTTACATCTGAATTCATATGTTCCATACTGTCATGTCGGGAACTAAATATATGTCGACACAAAAAATCTGGTGTGACAAGCACAGAACACAACTTTCGATTACCGAAGGTAAGAGAAAGTTGTGTGCTGTGCGCCAGTCACACCAGATTTTTTTTTTTACATTTAAATGATTAATAAAGTTTTAATTAATGTTTATTTTTTTTTTTTAAGCAATATTTTGTTTGATAATTATTTTCAATAATTAATCATTGTTAGATTTCATAAAATTTATTTAAATCTTAAAGCCACGGGACGCGGGTTCGGATTGCAAAGAATGCGTTTGAATTCGTCCACAAGTTATCCTTTAGAGTCCATATGGCCTCAGATGCCGAAAGATTTGAAATATTCAGTCCAACAAAATGATTTAGGTAAATGTTATTTCTCTCTTTTCATTTAATCAAAATTATTAATTATATTTTTGAATCATCTCAGTTAATTTACACCAAAACTAAGAGATGTAGATCGTAATATATATAGAAAACATCAAAAAAACATTCTAATTGATTGAATTAGAAAATTCTTAGAGTGATTTTCAAATTTTCCCATTAATTTTGGAATTTAAATTAAATAAAGGGATGAGGGGATTTGAATGTGCAATGGATCGTTGTCGTAAATTCCCAGTCAAGGAGAAGGAGAAGAGGGGCGGGGGGGTTCCTAAGGGATAGAGAGACAGACTGATGTGGCTCTCAACCTAAAGACAATAAATCACAACCTGTGTGTGTGTGTGTGTGTGTGTGTGTGTGTGTGTGTGTGTGTGTGTGTGTGTGTGTGTGTGTGTGTGTGTGTGTGTGTGTGTGTGTGTGTGTGTGTGTGTGTGTGTGTGTGTGTGTGTGTGTGTGTGTGTGTGTGTGTGTGTGTGTGTGTGTGTGTGTGTGTGTGTGTGTGTGTGTGTGGGGGGGGGGGGGGGGTGTGTGTGTGTGTTCAGGTGGCACGTGGCTTGTAAACTAACCTCCTCCCCCCTCATCTCCCTTTTTAAGGGAAGGAATTTTTTCAAGAATCATCCTCGATAATAAATAGAAGAAAATCAATCAATTCTTGCAAGATTAATCCCATTTATTTATTTATTTATTTTTTAACGTCATTTGTTTGAATGGCGTCATAATTTGTTTATTTAAGGAATTCTTTCGAGGTTAGTATATAAATAAATAAGAACTAAAACAGTTCAGAAAAAGGGAATATTTGGATTAGGTCTAATATTGTATTTATTATTTTCAGATTTATTGGCAACAGAATTGTACAGTTTCGAACGACTCGAATGCCATCATCAGGAAAGCAAAAAAAAAAACATCAACGAAAACTAATGAGAAATTTCCCTCAAATAATAAACAAATTTTCGAATTTCGTTAACGGGAGTGGTAAACAGTTACATACACCTCAAGTGAGGGGCTAATTTCAAATTTATCAAAAATTCTGACAAAATTTGTGAGTACAAGGCACCACAACAAATAACTCCTCTAATTCCTGACAAGTTGAATATTATTCTCTTGAAGGGGGGGGGGGGGGGGGCAGCGGAGAAGAGCAACGATCGATTAGAGGGAAATTCTCAAGGGATTTTGTTTATACTGTATTAATAGAGATAACTAGGGACCGGATTTTTAGGTACGGCTCGTCTCGTTTTTAGCTTTTTGAAACTCCCAAAATAGGTTTTTGTTTATGTTATCGCCCAATAAAACGCATTTGGGGGGGGGGTAAGTTTTAATTAATTTTAAATATGTACAGAAATTTGTAAAAAAAATATTATTTTAATTATAATTGTTTTTTTTTAATTTAAAAAAATATAATTGTAAAATTGTTATGGGAAAAAAGTTTTATTTAATTTTAAATACCTATGTACAAAAATTATTAAAAAGTAAAAAATACAAAAAATTACAGGTACCTAAAACATTGTATAAGAAAATTAAATAATTCTGGAATTTTGGATTTTTTTTCTCAATCTAAAAGCACCAATAAATTTAAAAAAAAATCTCGGTAGATGAGTTTTGTAATTTAGGTGATTTTAGGTGGCCCGAACCCATTTTTCCAAATTTGGTTAAACAACTCCAGAACACATGGGGAAGTCGAAAAAGTAATTTGTCCATTTCGCGTTTGGAGACAAGGAAAGAAAAAGGTGAAAACCTAAGAATCCGGTCTTTAGAGATAACGATATGAATGATTTTATCAAATCTTTTTGTTTTCTGGCATTGACTGTACAATTCAGTTGATATAAATCTAAAACAAAATAAACTTTTAAATAGGCCTAAATTCGGCCAAAGAGCACTTGCTAGTATGTATTTAGTTTCTCTTACCTCTATATATGTTAATATATAGAGAAAGTATTGGATTAGTCCATAGGCGCAACCAGGGGGGGGGTTTAGGGTTTTAACCCCCCCCCCCCCAGAAGATAAAAAAAAATTAAAATATATATATTACAAAAAATTCCTGACAAGTTAAATATTATTCTCTTGAAAGGGGGGGGGGGGGGGGCAGCAGAGAAGAGCAACGATCGATTTGAGGGAAATTCCCCAGAAAAATAGAATATAGAAAGAAAAAATATAATCATTTCGGTTCCGCAAAAGAGGAAATGTTCCGCGGGCGGCACATGGGAAAAAATTTGGTTCCACGAGGCGGCAAAAATTTTAGCGTCTCTAAAAAAGGTAAAATATTTTTACGGACTGGAAAAAATTTCGGAAAAAAAAAACCCCCAGGAGCAAATCCTGGTTGCGCCACTGGATTAGTCAAGTTAAGGGCAACTAAATATATCTGGTGTGACAAGCACAGTTCACAACTTTCTCTGGCCGAAGAGTAGGAGAGGCGCAGTCACACCAGGTTTTTTATACCCCCCTCCCCCTCCTCGCCAGCAATCTTTTAAAGATAAATTATAATTTGTTCCATTAAGTATTTACTCAATAGAGTAAGTGAGAGAGAGGGAGCTATTAGCAGAATCAACAAGAAAAAGAAAAAGAAAAGGGAAGATAGATCTCCCAAGAAGAAAGAACGAAAGAAGAACTCTTTGTTGCTTGCTTGCTGGTGGTCCCCCACTCCCTCTCCCTCTCCCTCTCCCTCTAGGCCAGTGCCTCCACCCACCTCTAGAGCAGTCAGTGGTGGGGACAAATAAATCACTCTCCAAATATCGCTCTATTCAAATGATAGATAGATAGATAGAAGATCTCTAGGTAGGCCTAATAATAAAGCCATCATTATCCATTCCACGAAATGCCAATTAGGTATTCTTCTATCTACTGGACGCATCGCGTATCATATCGGAATTGTATTAAAAATAATTTTAAATGAGAAGGAGGAATAAAAATTTCGACGTTTCGGGTGCTAATCGCCTCCTTCTTCGCGCTTCATTTAACATTTTGGAGTTTAGACTTTCACAGTTGTTATCATTAATAAAAGAATTTGATTTTCGGTTTAACTTTTATTTGTAAAAATTACAACGTTTCGGCCTTCTTCAGTTAAGATTAGAAAGGTTTTTGCATCTGCGACAATCTCATTTGTAATTTTAACTGAAGAAGGCGAACTGAATGAGTGGCCGAAAAGTTGTAACATTCCAATTACAAATGACAGTATTTAACAAGTAGCAAAGTATAATTTTGATTTAAATATACAACAAATTTAAAGTTCTGATTAATTGTAAATTTAGAAATAGAAAAGTGAGGTTAGATATATACGCTCTACATCTCTCACTTTCTGTGTTTTTTTTTTATATTTTATACGAATGGAATATTTATTTATTTGAATAACATTTTGTTAAGCTAACAAGGAGTCCCCACGGGTTGTGGGTCACCGATTTTTTTCAAACTCATAGGATTTGAAGATTAGTATCTGGACATCAATTTCCCAAAGCAGTACGATGCACTACTCAAGAACACTCAAGAAAATCGACTTTGAAGACTATCAAGATTTCCGAGTTGTTTAAGTTTGGATAATTTTATTTATATGTAAACAGTGACTGGTAGCCGAGAGAGTAAGCGCAACAGTCTTGTAAACAAGGAGTCGCTAGTTCGATCCTTGTTGAACATTGAACATTTTTTTTAATTTCAATTCTCTATCCGCAGGGATGGGCAAGTTACTCGATTTTGAGTAACGAGATACAAAATACCAATTACGTATTTCAAATACATTAAAATACCAATTACAAACAAATTTTTCCTTGATTTTAAAATTCTTTTGGTGGGGTAATTCTGGAACCCTAAATAAATTTAGTTTAGGAAAGTGGCAGCTCAACTTATATTGGAAACAGTGTTGGGCAAATTAAGCATATTGTGATTTGTCTACTTCATGATGTAGACAAAGTAGACAATGTAGACAAAGACGTAGACAATGTAGACAAATGGCTCAGCGCTTGTTTTCATTGGCTCTCATCTCAGATCAGTGATCTGTCATTTCTAGAAACAGCCTAGAAATTCATACACATAAAAATGTCTAAACGCGGAAGACTAATAAACAGACATTTTAATGAATTAAAATTTGAATTAGGGAAACAAAATAAAAAATATGTTGCAGTGGTGTCTTTTTTGCAAAAAAAAAAAAACTGCATAATACAGCTTCTAATATATAATTCAAATAAAAGTCAATTAAAATTAAGAATACCGCCATTATCAACGCTGGAAGATGTTTCTTTTTCACCCAATATCTCCCTATATTTGATATTCCACTTTAAGCGAGAATATTGGAGTAACGAACACTAAATTTTATATATATATAATTTATTTATTGTTCGTTACTCCAATATTCTCGCTTCAAGCGGAATATATAAAAAAAATTGTAAAATCACTCTTTACCTATTGATTTCGTGTATATTAGTATCAAAAATTATATTTGTGACGATACATAAAAAATTATGGTGTTGTTAGTCCCGCCAAATTTTTAAATTTTAATTGTCCTCTTTGTCTACATGGATATTGTTCATTTGTCTACATACATTGTCTACGCGTAGGCAATTGCGTAGACATAGTAAAGTAGACAATTCGCCCAACGCTGACTGGAAAATACCTTTGGAAAATCGAAAACAATAAAATTAATCATGATATTTAAAAAAAAATTTATTTATAAATATATGAAAAGGTTTCAAAAAATCAAGTTTTCAAAAGTCTTGTCGGATAATCTGGACCTTGATGGAGAATGAATAAACCCGCAAATGAAAACAATCTTTCTACTGGGGCAGAAGAACAAAGATTTAGTCTTTGAGAGCTGGTTGAAAGAAGAAAGCAAAAAAGTTTTTTAACGAAGAGTGAAAATTTGGCGGTTTGATTGACTTCTCGTTACTGGTTTTTACTAACAAATAAGATTCGGAGCAGAGAACCCACACGACGATTACATAGAGTAATATTAAATAAATTAAAAAGATTTCAGATTCCTCTCCAAGACTTTTTATACAGGCGCACATAGGAGTATTTGAAGTAAAAACCCGATCAAAATAGAAAAACTCAAAATGGATGCTTCTTTATATACTATAATCGGTTTATTGGAATCAAGGACGGATCCAGAGGTGTTTCTCGGGAGGGGGGGGGGGTAACCTGGTGTGACTGGTCGCACAAGACAATTTTTTCTTAATTTCGGAAAATTTAAAGGCGCATTCTGGCCAATTATTTATTATTTTCCTTATATAAGAATATAAATACGCGTACAAATAAAATTTTACATTAAAAATAAAATTTTTTTCGAAAAAAAGTATTTTTTTTTTCAAATCTCGTGGAGGGGGTTATTACCCCCTTTACACCCCCCAACCCTTCCGGTTCGGCTACCTGGTCATAACATCACTCGGAACCCAGTCATTGTTTCAACTGCTTGTCTTGGTTCTAGGCGCTCTCATTTTCGTTAGTCAGTTTTTTGTGCAAAATGTCTTCATGTGGTGGTCAACAGAAAAAAAACGACTTGAATGTGGAAATTGAAGGTATGCTCTCTATATTACAGTATATTTGATTCAGTTTAAACGTAATTATCACTGTTTTTTATAAATATCAAAAACCGCTTTTTTGTACGTTTTTTTTAAGAAAATATAAGACAAATTAGTGTTTTTGTTTATGTGTCGCGGCTTGTCGCCTCAAACTTTTTATCTGGGCATAAAGTTTAGTCCTTTAGGATGTAGAAACAAGAAAAATATATCCCCCCATCTCACCCTATATTTTCTTATAGTATTTTTACGTGAACGAGGGACTCCGTTCTTCGGGAGGACATGAAGTTAGTTGAATCAGTCTTTCTTTCATCAAATTCATTTTTTCTTCTATTTTTTTTCCTTTGAACTCTTTCAAAATATCATAGAACTCCATTCTGGTAATTTTTTAACTCTTCCCAAAGGATCTATAACAAAAGAAAACTAAAATTATACTAAATCGATTTAATGAATTTCTGTTCCCTCGTTCACTTTAAAGTCTAATAAAAAAATATGGGGTGAGTCGGGGTGAAATGTTTTTCTTGTTTCTACATCCTAAAAGACTAAACTTTATGCCCATATAAAAAGTTTGAGGCGACAAGCCGCGACACATAAACAAAAACACTAATTTGTCTGAAATTTTCTTTAAAAAAATGTTCAAAAAAGCGACTTTTGATATTGATAAAAAACAGTGATAATTACGTTCAAACTTAATCAAATATACTGTAATATAGAGAGCTTACCTTCAATTTCCACATTCAAGTCGTTTTTTTTCTGTTGACCGCCGCATGAAGACATTTTGCACAAAAAACTGAGTAACGAAAATGAGAGCGCCTAAAACCAAGGCAAGCAGTTAAAACAATGACTGACTTCCGACTGACATTGTGACCAGATAGCCGAACCAGAAGGGTCGGAGGGGCTGGATTCCAATAAGCCGGTTATAGTAGATGAAGAAACATCCATTTTGGGTAGCATTAGGTAAACTTTGAGTTTTTCTATTTTGATCGGGTTTTTACGTCAAATACCCCTATGTGCGGCGGCAAATTAAAAAAAAAGAAAGTATTTGGTATCTCGAATTTCAGATACCAATTACTAAAAAATGTAACGAAATACAAGATAGCAATTACTTTGCCTATGCTGTAACGAGATACAAAATACCAATTAATATTGTATTTGGTATCTTGTATTTCAAATACATGTAACTGATTAACGCCCATCCCTGTCTATCCGTATATACAGTATCTCTCATATTAACATTTATAAAATTGAAATTAAATTAACAAATATTTTTTTTTAAATATAAATTAACATCTTTTATTTTTAATTAACACTCGCTACTCCAGTTTTCACCGCCGTGTTGTTTTATCGACTAAAGTCTTATATGGCTAAAGTCGCTGAAAAGACTGTGTGAATGTGTGTGTGAGTGGAAAAAACTGTTAGTGTTAAAAAAAAAAATGCCCAAGGGGGCTTGGAGTAGTTGGTAGCGTGCCTACCTTCTATACCGAACGTCCGGGTTCGGACCCCAGGCAGTCCGATAATTTTATTTAAGGCATTTGGATACCAAATGACTTAAATAAAAAATGCCTGGACCCCACAATTGATATATTAAACATACTGATTATCGTAAAAATCTTAAATGGCCTCAGTTGCCGAAAAAGACTGTGTGAATGTGTGTGTGAATGTGAGTGTGAATGAGAAAAAAGTGTGAATGTTTTTAAAAAAAAAAAAAAAAAAAAGATATATGAAAATACATGAAACGATTCGTCTTATTGAACAATAAGATGTTTTTAATTTTTTTTTTTTTTTTTTTTTTTTTTTAAACATTCACACTTTTTTCTCATTCACACTCACACTCACACACACATTCACACTGTCTTTTCGGCAGCTCAGGCCATATAAGACATTTACGATAACCGTTATTTATGAATTTATATATATTAGGGTCCAGGCATTTTTATTTAAGCCATCTGGTATCCAGATGGCTTAACTAAAATCATCGGACTGCCTGGGGTCCGAACCCGCGACGTTTGGTATATGAGGTTAGCACGCTAACCTCTACACCACGCCCCGTGGGCATGTTTTTAATTTGTATACCAAATTTCAATATTCGTATTTTCAGTGTGTAACGAGTGGTAATTAAAAATAAAAAATGTTAATTTAATTTCAATATGTTAATATGACAGTATATACGGATAGAGAATAGAAATTAAAAAAATGTCCCCAACAAGGATCGAACTAGCGACTCCTTGTTTACAAGACTGTTGCGCTTACTCTCTCGGCTACCAGACACTGTTTACATATAAACAAAATTATTCAAACTTATAGAACTCGGAAATCTTGATAGTCTTCAAAGTCAATTTTCTTGAGTGTTCTTGAGTAGTGCATCGTACTGCTTTGGGAAATTGATGTCCAGATACTAATCTTCAAATCCTATGAGTTTGAAAAAAATCGGTGACCCACAACCCGTGGGGACTCCTTGTAAGAGACCTAACGTTGATGTCACGTGACGTGATCAAGCCATTTTTTTTTTTTTTTTCAAAACGACTGTTTGAAAATTTTATATTATTTTATGAGGATAGGTGTGTGCTTATCTATCTGATGACGTGTAACGCCGTCTCTTTATCAAAATTTATGAAGCAGTGCCTATTAGCCTATTTATCGATATCGATTTCTATCTTCATTTAATTTATAGACAATTTCCCAATTTAACGTTCTATTAGGCGAAGAAAATTTTGTTTATTCAAGTAAAATTTTAATTTAGATATAAAAAAGAGGTGAGGTTATCATATATATATTTATATACGATCTAGATCTTAAGTTTTCTTTATATCAATTAAAACAGTTGAATCTCTCAAATATTATTATACAATTAAGCTTAATTAAATAAATTAAAATAAGAATTAAAACAATTTTATCTGACAATTTAATCGCCTTTAATTGAACAATATTTGTTTCAACAAATTTGCCTAATAGAAAATTTCCATTAAAAACAAATAGAAGAGAAAATTCTCAAATTTTAATTTTATCTGTGACGAAGAAAGAAGGAAAGAAATTCAATTAACTTTTTGGTCTTTTATCAGACGCTTAGATTGAATAATGTCTCTCCATTAGTCTCCTCTAAGCTCATAAATAACAACAACAACAATAAATAAATAAATAAATACGAGATTAGCAAAAGGGCAAATGTGATTGATGTTAAAAGGTAAAAACCAAAGCAAACATTTAAAAAAAAAAATTCTTTGGTTTTAAGTAACAAAACCGGAACTTTGACGCAGTCTCTATTTTATATCTGTCTGACTGATTGACTCGAGATTCTATTTAATTGGTTGTAATTTAACAAATTAATATCACTGAACGTCTGTATTTGTTTCGGAGAGTCTTAAAAATAAATTAAAATTGATTTTCGAATAATAATTGTGAGATTTAATTCTTTTGAAGGAGGTATATAGCTGAGTGTTGATAATCAAATAGGAAGAATAAAATGAGCAAGCAGCTAATTATATTTCATTTTATTAAAAAACCAGGGCCGACGTTTCGGTCACGTATGGGACCATCTTCAGGGCTGATTCAATGTTCAGTCTCTCCATCACACAGTGTCATTAAAGATGTTCAAATATCGCTCTTCTTGAATTTATTTGAAGGAGGTATATAGCTGAGTGTTGATAATCAAATAGGAAGAATAAAATGAGCAAGCAGCTAATTATATTTCATTTTATTAAAAAACCAGGGCCGACGTTTCGGTCACGTATGGGACCATCTTCAGGGGCTGATTCAATGTTCAGTCTCTCCATCACACAGTGTCATTAAAGATGTTCAAATATCGCTCTTCTTGAATTTATTTGAAGGAGGTATATAGCTGAGTGTTGATAATCAAATAGGAAGAATAAAATGAGCAAGCAGCTAATTATATTTCATTTTATTAAAAAACCAGGGCCGACGTTTCGGTCACGTATGGGACCATCTTCAGGGCTGATTCAATGTTCAGTCTCTCCATCACACAGTGTCATTAAAGATGTTCAAATATCGCTCTTCTTGAATTTATTTGAAGATGGTCCCATACGTGACCGAAACGTCGGCCCTGGTTTTTTAATAAAATGAAATATAATTAGCTGCTTGCTCATTTTATTCTTCCTATTAGATTTAATTCTTAATTAGACATTCAAAGAGGAGAAATGAAGAAATTCTTTCTTTCGGGAACAGAATCTAAGGGGTGTAGATCGCATATAGGCATATATATATATATATATATATATATATATATATATAGTATACATAACCTCTTTTTTTAATTTAAATGAATGCAAGTTTTGTTCTGCACGTTATTATATTGTCCAATTTATTAAAAGTGAGATTATTCTAAATGCGTTATTGAAAATATCCGGCAAGTAAACGAATTAGGAGACAGACAAACATAGAGCAATAATAATATCGCTATTGCGTTACTTTAGTGGGTGTCCTTAGAAACTATAATTTTGAAATGGCTAACTTCTCATAATAATAAAAATTATTATTTTCCTATTTATTTTAATTTGAGTCCTAGATGAAAATTAAATATTAGCATCATTAGTTTTTATTAGATGGTCATTTGACTCGAGTTGTAACGACGCCATCTTGTGATTATAACCTTAAAAACAAATAATTTCATTTTAGGAGGTTATTCAATTAATTACTAATTAATTCAACGGTTCTCTTCTTGTAGTAATAAAAACTTTACAAATAAGAGAAAATTTATTAACCTTAAAATTATAATTAATATTCTTTTACGGGTTCACTCAATTCAAATACGTCAAAACTTTGAAAAAAAAAAAAAAAAATCGCTCGCTCAAAGCAATTAATAAAACAACACTTGAACTTTTTTTTTTTTTACAAAGCATACTCATATTTGAGTTTTGTAGTATTCTTTTTTTGTCTGTTGAAAGAGAGAGAAAGAGAAAGAAAGGAAAATTTATTTATATATTAATCCAATATGTAATTAAAGTCTGTCAAAGAGTAATTAAAAATACTTGATATTCTTTGAAGTACAAAAAAGGCGATATAAATAATTAAAAACAAAATGGCGTCTCTTTATTATTTTTTTTAACGAAATATTAATTCAGCATTTTAATTAAATAGAGTGGAGATTTTAGTTTCAAGAGGAAAATTAGATTTTAATTTTTATAATAAATAATTTTAGATTTATTGTAAATATTGATGGGTGATGCTATCTATAATCCCATCCTTGCTCCTTCCTATCCATCGCGTCCTTCTCTCTTAATATGGCGTTCATTCTTTGGTTAGCTTTTCTTTGCACGTGTGTGTTCTTTTATTTATTTATTTATTTTTTTGTGTCTAACTTCAGTTGAAACGCAATTGAAAATAAAGCGAAATTCGTCTGTCCATTTGTCTGTCACGTTTCAAGATTTTAATACTTCCTTTCTGGCAAAAATTCTTTTTATTTTCTAAATATAAATAAAGGAAATTGACTATTTGCCCAGAAACCCTCTGATAAAGAGATAGGAGAGACGATACTTGATCAAAACATTATGGAAATTACAAAAAGTTATTTAATTTTAATCAAATCTAGATATAGAGCGCATATAATTACAGTATATAGATATATACGCTCTACATCTCCTCGAAAGAGAGAAATGTTAACTTCTCTCTTCTTTTCAATGCCTAATTAATATTTAAAATTATTAAATTTCACAATTATTAATCTATAAATCTGAAATTTTAATTGAATTTATTCTATTTGAATGAATTTATAATTAAAATATCGAAGAATTCTTTCAGGTAAGTTGAAAAGACGTGACGCCGAATGTACGCGTTGCCTCCTTATCTTTGGAAATCAAATTTGTTTTTTTAAGATTTTTTTGTTTTCACTTGAATAGTATGATATTACATTAGGAAGGTTATCTTCCGGTAAACGAAACTTTGATGTTTAACGTCTCTTTATCTAAATCTCTGGAGCAGTAGACTATTTATCGATCTACGTATATCCAAATTGTTTTACGTTTTAATTTAATGTGCCCTGATTAAGGAACCGAAAATTTGATTCATTTTAAATTATATTTAAGAAAGAGGTTATTAGATATGTATGTATATATATACGCTCTACATCTCTTAGTTCTGGTAGATAAAGGTTTTGATTCTCTTCTTTTCAATTCAATGCCTAATCAAGAATCAAATAATTATTAAATATTTTAATACAGGGCCGGAACTAGCAGATTTTTTTAGGGGTGCAAAATTTAATTTGCCGCCCCCCCTTAAAATTTTCTATACAAAATTCATATCATTTTACCTTTTTTTTAGTAAATCTTTCTTTAATTGCCGCCCCCTGATATCTGCCGCCCGGGGCTACGCACCCACTGCCCCCCTCTAGATCCGGCCCTGTTTTAATAAGATTTACGTGTAGATAGAAAAATATTTATAAGTACTTAAAATATGGCAAAAAATATTTTTTTCAAAGGCGTGACGTAATAAAATCATTCTGAGAGAAGCGGTAAGTAACTTTATAGAAATTAAGATCTTTTTAGTAAATCCAAGGAAATAAGAGAAAGTAGCAAGGAGCCATCTTGATAATTTCCTTTTTATTTTAATAACTCTCGTGTAAAGGTAACAAAGAGAGTAGAGAGAGAGAGATATTGCTCTCTCTGTTTGTGACCTGAGTGACGTGGGTGGTGACCTCATAAATACATTTCATATTACGTATAGTAGGCTATATCTATCTAATACATGCATGTACACATTATTTCGACCCACCCGTTTTAGCCCAGCCCTGCCTGGATAGAAAAGAAACCATTCAATCAATGACTGACTGAATGCAAAAGCAACTCCAAAAGTACAAAGAATAATTTCAAAATGCATTAACAATCCTTGATTATTGGAAATAATAATTAAAAATTTATTTATTTGATGACATTATTACTTTCAACAATCAACCATTGTTATATTTATTTGTAAATTCAATCAGGTCATTCTAATAAAAATTAATAGCCGGGGGCCTGGCAGCGGAGTAGAGCAACAGTCACCACAATCTTTGCTGTTAAGCAATGCCAAGCACGGCGAAATCTGGGATTGGTGACCCCCTGAAATCAGCGTGTAGAACGTCCCCCGGTAGCCATCGATATTATACCAGTAAATGTAATAATATATATGTAAAATTAAAATCCTAATGGCCTCTGCAGCCGAAAAAAGGGGAATAAAAAAAAAAAAATAAATAAATAAAAATTAATTATTTTAATATAAACAATGCGTAATTTGAATGCTTTCCATTTAACCCAATTTATTTGTCTTTAGGAGTAAATGAGAAATGTTTTTCAGCCTATTCATTTTGTTTTTTTTCTCCTCTCTTATTATGTAAAATAAAAATGCTTTTTAATACAAACACAACACACAGACAGGGTCGTCAAAAACACACACACACTTATTGATCCGTTTGATTGATTCCATTTAATAATTTAAAAATTCAAAGCCTTGACTTGATGATCTATAATTATACTAAAATTATTTTGTTTATGAATTTATTATTTAAAATAAAATCGCCCTTCAGGCGGAAAAAAAGTAAAAAAAAAAAAAAAAAAAAAAAATTATCTCTCATCCCCTCGAGTAATTTTTTGAAAAAAAAAAAAAAAAAAAAAAAAACAAGTTTTATAAATCAATAAATAATAATTTATTATTTAAACGTATATAATAATAATTCTGATTGATTTTAATTTAGAGAAATATGTATATAAATAATTCATAAGCCATTAGGGAGAGCGCGTGATGTGTAAATCACGAAAAGGGACGCGACGCTATCCGAGGGACTTGAATGCGCGGCGCGCGTCTCTTTGATTTGATCGAAATAATAAATATAGGTATATAAACAAGGTGAAATTGATTTTTTTTATATATAATTTAAATCATAAATTATATATTTTTTTAAAATGAATTATGAAGAGACCTTCAGTTAAGAGATTAGACATATTAACTTGACCTCAACATTACTAAACTACTACTAATGCAGACAGTCACACCAAATTTTTGTGTCGACAATTGCCCAAAATGATGGGAAAATATGATAAGAATAATAGAAGACGATTTCCACATAGCTGTAGAATATGTGGGGGAAAAGTGATTAGAGAAGAAGACAGAAGTGCAGAGTGGTGTCAATTTCTGTATTTATTTTCAGTTAAAAAACAACCCATGGACAGACCCCCCCCCTTACCCAAGGCAGATGCAGGAGGCAATTTTCGGGGACTCCCAGCCTATACAGGACACCGTAGATACCCTAGACTTGCCCGCCCCCACCATAAATAGCCCCGTATATCTAAATGGAATGCCTAAAATTGAATTGGAATGTATCCTCTTTAAAAACAAAGTTCTGAGTGTTTCTATTGTAGAAATAGGCCAGTCAAATTCGACATTAAAAGCGCAACACGCTGCTTTTTGGTAAGTTATTTGGACCCCTTAGGAGAGTGAGAAACTGCAAAAGCTTCCGACTTTTTGCAGTTCAATTAAAAAACTCACTGGGCCACTGAATCACGTCGCTATTTTTTTTTTTTTTTTTTTTTTTATAATATATTAACGGTGGGTTGCAAGAAAAGAGTTCTATAAATAGCTAAAAGTTTGTCGATGTTTGAAACGATTGGGACACGGTAGCCGGTGTGTGATCGTTATGAGGAGACAGCTACTCTCTAAAAATGAAATAGTGAAAATCTCACTATTTAAGATAGTGACTACTCAACTCATTTCACTACCAAATTAGTGAACTCTCTCACTATTTGGGCTAGTGACTCCTGAATTCACAACCGAAATAGTGAAATGAAGTAAACTTCACTATTAAAATAGTGACTTCCTAGATGGAATATGCTCCGCTCATAGCTCGATCACCTTTTATATTATAATTATTATTATTTTCATTAATCATAAAACTGATTTTGAATCCTCGTTTTTGGTGTATTTGGATGTCATAAACAAAATAAAGAGAAGTCTTTATAATGTTGTTATGTTTTGTGGTAATACCTGAATGAAAATTGAAAATTTGAATTGATTGATCAGTGTGGGTTTTATATAAATGCATCTCACTGTTTTAAATAGGGAATATTGTTTTTCTGTTCACTATTTCGATTAGTAAATATCTACTATTTAGTAGTGGTATACTTTTAACTATTTTAAATAGTGAATATTAACTACTGAATAGTGAGATTTTCACTATTTTGATTTTAGAGATTCCTTTAATTTTCAATACGTATTACGCGATATTATTAATTATTATAGATATTCATCTACAAAGTAAGGTTATGTTACTTGCGTAAATGTCAATTCTTTAAATAGTTGACCGCCAGGGTAAGCCTATTATATAATTTCTAACTTCATACATGTTATAGAATTTGTTACTAATTTAACATTCAAATATTTTAGTATTTATTTACAAGTTTTAACATAACCTCACTTCGTCAGATGATTTATCTAATAATTTTCGCTTTATGCGTTTTGAAAATTAAAGGAATCGGAATTAGATCTCTCTCTTTGAGGATATTGACATTAAATTAAACAACTTCTTGATAATTTAAAGGTTAGTTTAAATTATATTTTTGAATAAATTCTAATAAAATCATACCGAAATTATTTATTAATTTAATAAGAAATAAAATCCATTTATTAAATAAATTTAATAGAATTTGTTGTCATAAGCTATAAAAACAAATACAAATGAGAGAGAGAGTTTATTTAAATTACAGATATGAAATTATATCCAAGGGAGTCTATAAAACATACGCATCATATAAAATATTAATATTCCATAAAATGAGCTCTACGAGTATGTATGCACAAGGGGAGCCATCTGGGGAGGGAAAAAAGAAGCCTTCGGAAAGGACAAATTCACTTGATGGATTCTTCTCCATTTAAAGTTCTGATTAATTATTTGAGAGGCGCTCAATTTACATAAAGAGATATTAGCATGGATAGAGAAAAAAAAAAAGAATTTCTATCATCTATTGTAACTGGATAGCTCATAGCTCTGAGGATGGATAGAAATGTCAGAGTGACGCTAGAAGTATAATAAGTATAATTGATCTGAACTTTAATAAATTTTACATCTTGAATTCTAATATATCGGCGGAAATTAAATATATGTCGACCCAAAAAATCTGGTGTGACAACAACAGAACAACTCTCGATTATTGAAGGCAAGCATCTATCACAAGCCTGATTGGACAAGGATAAATCTTTTATTAGATAAATACAACTTGACTACACAAAAAATCACTCAACTTAAAAATATATATATATATATATATATATATATACGCTCTACATCTCTTAGATTCTATGCAAGAAAGAGAAAGCGGTTAATTCATCTCTTTTTTTTTTAATTAAGACTTAAAATTCAATTATATCTCACAAAAATTTTTTATAAATGTTAATTAAAAGGGAGAAATATGTATAATTAATTGAATTAAAGAAAGAAAAAAATTATGAAAGAAAAGTGATGATGTGATTAAGTCAATCAAGAAGGCGTAGGGAATAAATTTCAAAAAAAAAAAAAAAAAAAAAAAATTTATTATTTGTTCCAAAATATCAGATTTGATTAAAAGCAATAAATTAAATGAA
>JAKCPI010018480.1:0-33173 GCA_023213315.1 Euborellia annulipes
CTTTGTAGCATGTTTTACATGACCTCTCAACTTATTTAAAATTTAATCAAAACAGACTGCATCTAGAAATTAACGCACCTCTAAAGAAACATTATAAATCTAATATATACATATAAATATATATGTAAATATAGGCCAGATATAGGCTAATATAGGATCGGCGGTTAGAATAGCCTGCCATCTTTTGCAAGAGTGTTGAACTATTAGTCACATAATTTTTAAATATATCTACTAAGAATATTTTAAAATTTTCTTAATTTTTATGTTTTGATTTTTTAATAAAGTCATTATAAAAATTATAACTCTTTGTCCCAATAATCCCTTATGAATATAATTCATTAAAAAAAAAACCGCATTGAAAGAATTTCTTATAATAGTCTAGTTTTTTTAAAGTTCCTTTAAACGCAGCTCCCTACACCCCCCTAAGGATATTTAATCATAAATTATTGATATTATACACCAAACTAAAAAATTAAGTTTTATTATTATTATCTTTTATTAGCCTAATTTTTTTTAATTTCAACCAAAAATATTAGCTACAATATAACACAAGTGTCATTTGCCATTTTAGTTAGTTATATAATAATAATTATTATTATTTTACCCAAGAGTGTGTTAATTTCTTGGCTATATAAAATGAATAGCCTTTATAGGTTCTGATAAATCAAAACTCATATTCAACATATTTACCTAATATTTTTTACTTTTTTATTATACGAGTATACAGTATAATGTATTTAATGAAAAAAATTCTGTCTCTCTAGGGACTCTCTTGAACAGAAACCTCGCCATTACAAGTTATTTATGCTTGCCACGTATGTTGGAATGTCCTCAGGGATAGAAAAAAAATGTTTTTTAAATTCTATATTTTTTTAATTTGAAAAAAAAAAAAAAAAAAAAATCATTGTGTGGTTTTATGAAACCACGATGCAAGTGAAACTTTTTTCCGATCGTAGGCGTTTAACTGAAAATTTTCAGAAAATTATTCAATTAAGATTATTAAAATCGCGTTTTTTTATCTTAACTTAATAATTGGATAATGGGAAATCAATAGAGGCATATTAAAAACAGTGAACAATATTTAGCAATTAGCCGCGCCGCCCGCCTTCTCCTCAATTTCGTCAAAGATTCTTTGTGGGCATTGTCCTGGAGAAAGAATCATTGGAACACCGGAACGTCTATATTTTTTTGGAGGGGAAATCCTTAATAATTTAAAAGAGCTTCATCGATTTCCGAGTTTTTATTAGGGTCCGACCGAAACAAGATTTTCAGCCCGAAACCGAAAACCGAATATTCGGCCTCAACCTTAGTTTCGGCCGAAACCGTAACCGAAACTTCATTTTACTTTTTTGAATTTTTTTTTCCCTCCCGTGAAAATCATTTTACCTTTTTTTAGGGGGAGACTAGATTTTTTTTTTCTCCCTCAAGTGCAAATTATTTGACCTTTTTTTTTTTTGCATGCGAGTCTCATCCCATTTTTTCAGACTCTGGTTTCGGCCGGCCGAAAGGTTCGGCCACTTACCGAAACCGAAACTACGGCCGAAACCATGATTTTTGGCCGAAACAGGCCGAAACCGTAACCGAAACCGAATATTCGGTCGGTTCCTAGTTTTTTATTAACACCCACCTCACCAGGCTGCCCACACATTCATTTATCAATAAACAACTTGAGTACCATTTGGTTAAAATTAATAAGTCTGGTAACGATTATAGCATTTAGAATTTAGAAGTTGAATTGTTTTTTTAAATTAAATGGAACTGATATTGATTATTTTTATATACTTTTATATAAAATAAATTATTTATAAAAAAAAAAGAAACTTCATAAATAAAATGTGCAAACTTGAAAGGCTTTCCTTTTACTTATTTATTGAACGATGAAACGATTGTAATCAATTTAGGATTAAATAGGGACAAAGAATTATGGTAGAATCAAGGAGGTTTTTGTTGCAAGTTATTTCTCTAGTATTGGAAAATAAATTTAAACTTTTTCGTGTTTGTTTAGCTGAGAAAAAGTAAAGCGCCTTAAAAAAAAATCGTCAATATCGGTTGAGGCTATCGGTAAACACGGATGCCGATTCGGAACCGGATGGTGTTTGTTTTCTTCTTTTAAAATAAAAAGAAAAAGGAAAAAATGGCTTTAATTGAATAAAGTAATTATCAAAAATGACATTCGGATTTTTTTCTCGATATTTTGCTAATAATTGAGGAATAATGCTTACTATAGAAGATTTAAGATAAATACCTTAAAATTATCTTATTGATAAATGAATGCTGATGAATATTGTTATGGTAAACGACTTATTGGATGATCATAAGATCAAAGCTAAGTTTTTTTCATAATAAATATTTTAAAATAAGGTACACTAAATTCATTCTAATAACTAGGGCTCGGATTTATAGGCACTAAAAATCTTTAAAATAGGCAGGCAACTAAGGACTAAAAATTATTAAAATAGGCACTTAAAAGGGCATTTATTGTAAAAAATAGGCACTTAAAAGGTATTATTTAAGAAATAATATAAAAAAATTTAAAAAATTGATATCTTATTTTTGGTAATTTGGTGTGACTGGTCGCATAGCACACAATTTTTTCTTAATTTCGGTAATTCTGTACTTGTTTGCCAGAATATAAATACAAATCAAATTTTTAATTTTTAAGTACGGTACTAATTTTTAAAATTTTACATTAAAAATAAATTTTTTTTTAAAAAAAGTATTTTTTTTCAAATCTCAGGAGGGGGGTAATTACCCTCTTTACCCCCCCTTGAAATATTTTCTTGATAATTCAAAAAAATTTTAAATTTAGGCTATGTATAGCTCGTAAAAAATTGAAATTGGCTATTTGAACTTAAAATAAGCACTCAAAAAGGCATTTATAGATGAAATAGGCACTAAAACCCAGAATCGGCCAAAATAGGCATTATAGGCACTAACAAATGCCTCTTATTTTATTCAGAATTTCATGAAACGTATATCATATTGGCCTAAATTTTAAGCCATAAATTAAAAAAAGGCAAATAGGACGAAATCCGAACCCTACTAATAACCCTACCCTATGACTGACAGACCATTTTACGGGATCCACCAAACATTTTTTTTAAACTCAGAATCAGTGATCACTAGGGCTCGGATTTCGCCCTATTTGCCTTTTTTTAATTTAAGGCTTAAAATTTAGGCCAATTTGATATGTGTACGTTTCATGAAATTCTTATAATGCCTATTTTGGCCGATTCAGGGTTTTAGTGCCTATTTTATCTATAAATGCCTTTTTAAGTGCCTATTTTAATAATTTTTAGTGCTTAGTTGCCTGCCTATTTTAAAGATTTTTAGTGTCTATAAATCCGAGCCCTAGTGATCACATATATTTCCAATTGAAATTACACTTCTGTTAAATATTGTTAAATAGTAGATTGGAACAATTTCTTTTAAATAAATCATCTAATCATAAATAATTTGTCAGGTTTTGAACCTCCAAAACCCCCCCTCCCTGGCTACGCCTATGGATCCTATTATAATAATAATATATCGTTGTAGAAAAGGTGTTCCCTTGATTGGTCGCGAAAGAAGTTTTATCTTTCCCGTTAAAAGTCAATCAATCACGCTTTGTGTAATTTTGGTTTGAGTTCTTTACCTTTATGTCCAGCCAAAGGAGAGGTAAACTTTTTTAATTAAGGCCCTAGAGCTCATCCTTGGGCCAATCAGTGTGAGAATTTAGAGCCTTACGTTTTGTTGACGAGAAAGTTTTTCTAAAAAATCCCTCTAATACAATTTTATATATCCTCTTAAAGTGATTTATAGAAATTCTTTTCTTCCCATTTTAATTATTATTTATAGAGTTGCCTGCACGAGTATGATTATAAAATTAGACTCTCTATATTTAAGTAGCTATCTAAAATGATTTATAATATTTTGATTGGAGAATGCGGATAGAGAGTTTTCAACCATGAATCGGGTCACAAAAAAAACAAAGTTTTTAAAAATATTAATATATTTAAAGTCAAAGAGGATGCAGCCAAAATATTAACAATAAACACTTTTTTGCAACGTTTCGGCAAAAATCCGCCATGCCTTCTTCAGTCTTCAAAGAGTATATTGTTTAAATAATTATACAAAAATAGAGTTGTCATAGTTAATAATACAAAGCATCTATATTAAATTCTCTTACCTATAGGCGATATTATTGCCTGCTGAGAATCATAGGGGCGAACGTCCGAAAATTCAATTTTTGGGCTAAGCCTAGCAAACGTTGTTAAAACGTCTACTCTTTCCCTACACCAAGCCCGAGGGCACTCTTGTACTTCATAAAAAAGACAAGAGGAATGGATGCCGTGGCAACAAAATATAAATTTTTTTCATGTTTATAAATTTTATATCTTTAATTTACCAATCTAATTGAAACAAATAAAGACTGGATCTATTGTAAATGCCGAAAAAGACCTTAAATGAAATTTAAAAAATATATATATCTTTAATTCAAATGTACCGTAAGCGCAGTTAAAGTATCATACAAGACCCAAGGGAATGAGCTCAATGTGTTTAGCATTGAGTTGTAGATAGAGATTTTCTCTGAGTTACTAATGGCATTATTTAATTAACGAAACGTTTCACACACTGGATCCTCTCCTTTCTCACAATCCTGACCTGTAGAGAGACACTCACCCTCCTCAATGAGAACATTTGAGACCTAAAAGTGGGTAATTCATAATTTAAAGAAAGAAATAATAACTTTTTAATAAGAAAAAAAATCCAAGTTTAAGCTAAATTGGTTTTAAATTTTTTATTATGAAAAAAAGCAGAGAATATTCTAAATAGACTATTTCGAAGGGTTAATTTCTTTCATGATACAAGGGAAAGTTATTTTTATTTAAATTTTAATCTCAAGCTTTTTAACATCAAGTTCATTAATTATTTATTGTTATTTGTGTTATTTAACCATATGTATTGGTATAAAAAATTTTTAAGAAAAATTAAAAAGTTTAAAAAAACCTGGAGGCGCCTAATTATATATTTATGAAAAGGAATCACCTATAGATACGAATCCGAATACCATCACCACCCCATTTTGGCTACAACTCTATCCATAAGGATTTATTTTTCAAATGGACCCCAGTCCAACTTTGAATTTTATTAAAAGACCAATCTTGCCACAAAATTCAAGATAAAATTTAAACAATAAAATTCTTTTAAATATTATTATTTGTGTAATTTATTCCTAAATGCCAATATCTCTAAAAGGATTCTTTATTTTTATTTAATCAATCTCACCCTTAAATCTTTTTCTGCTGATCCCTTACTTGGCAATCTCTTCTTTTTTTTTCCCTTTTTTTTTAATCATTCTAAACATTTACCTTCCTTTTCAAAATGTTTTGAATTGATTACCATAAAAAATTTAATTAAAATGTTTCTTATTATTATAATTATAAAAAATTTAGATTATCAAAAGGATTCTAGTAAAATCCATATTTTATAAATTCAATTTTAAGATAATCATTTAGAATTTCTTGAGCAACACAAAACAGCTTTTAGTTCAGATCAAAAAATTTGCGGCCAAACACAGAGATGATATCACAATTATCAAATGATTTTTTGCAAATTTCATCTTTTCCAAGATTCGATCTTGCAGTTTTCTATTCAGTAGTTTCTTCTCTATAATCAAATATAAGTAATGGATGAATACAAATCGATTGCTATTCAGTAATAAACTATTCAGTTTTTAAAGGATTAACGCCAATGAACCTCCGAAAAACTAACATTTTTGAGACATCATCTCAGCGTTTCGTATTCATTATTTTTTTGTTTTAGAAAAATAAGTTATTACCTGAAATTCTACTCGATATAAAACTGGAAATTTTCGGCGTTGTTCACAAAGTTTTGGATAACTTTTCAATTCGACTGCTTTATCTGGTACTGTAGACATAACTCCATTTTCTTCTGAAGCTGAAACAAAAACAAACTTTTTTTATTATTTAAAGAATAAGCAATTTCATCAAATTTTTATTTTTGGGGGCAATGATTATGTATTTTTTATTTTTTTATATTTTCTTCCCCCTCATCAAGATTTTTGAAAGGTTTTCTTCTTCTCATTGTAATATTTCAATAATATAAAGAAAGCTTAAGAAAATTGTGATTGCAAAATATTTTAACAGAAATACATAGTTCAATCTCGCACAATAAGTTAGTCTGTTTTTTTTTTTTTAAACTAGGGATTCAGTCAAATTTTTCAATAAAATATGCCTTTGGCCATAGTATTTTACTCAAAATAAACTTTAGTAGTTTTGATTAAAATTCAAATAACTTATTTTTATTCTTCCCTTTTGGCTGCTGAATTTATGAGTTACAAGTGGGAAAGTCCGAATTCGGCGGTGGCTAGTGCTTTATATTATAATATGATGATAATATACATAATAATATATAATTTTAATTAACAATGCTCAAAGATCAAAAGTCAGGTAGTCCCAGGGTGAAACTTAAAAATATCCCTCTTTGTAAGATTAGATGTCAGGACTCGTTCCACACCCTGATTTCCCACTGAATTTTTTTATTTTTATTTTTCATTTCCGGCATCTAAAGTCATTTAGATGCCATCCCGATTTTTTTCAATTGATCGGTAGCTAATTAATAGTTTATTTCAGAAAACCACTAAATTGCGCACTATGGGTGTTGACATGTTTCTAAAATAAACTATTCACTTCAATAGAAATAATTTTTGTCGCATTGAACGATCTGAAACCGGAAGCGCGCAGCATAAGAGCCGAGTTCTCTACCACTGTACTAAGAATCAGATGAAAAGACATTGATCACAATATCACATTAGTTTGTCTTTTTTAAGGAGTTATGATGTACTCTTAGTCACATGACCCATCAGATTTTATTATTAAATTTTGATACTCCCAACCTCAACAAATATAATTCATTTCGAATATTTTGTAAATAATAACCAAGCCTATTTAAATTTAAATTGATTCTCATTTGTATGATCATCTATCAGTCTGTCTGCCTTTTTACTAATTATCATCTGTTTCAAGTAAATGAGCCCCCATTTAAATATTTAACCCTTCCCATTTTAGCAATGCCCTTTAAATGCGTTAACTATTATGCTACATTAACAAGCGAGCAAGGTATTCAGCCATCAAATGAAATTAAATTTGATGCTTATTGACTGACCCACCTTCTAACTGACAATGATTTTCATCAACAACGCCAAAGTAAAATCATCATGAATATTTGATTTGGGATTTTAATAACGGAATAAAAAAAAAATTATCATTGCGAGTGAATATTGGAATGGGATTTTAATTGACATTTGATTGGAAATTGGAAATCTGAACTAGAAACGCACTAATTTTTAGGCATTTTTTTCTTTCATATTAAATCATTAGAAATTAATCTCTCATAAAATATTAGTAAAATTGTAAACATCTTGGTTTTGATATCGCTCCTTAAATGGAAAAGTGACACAACTCAAAAATGATCAATTTTGAAATTTTGTATAAAAATATTTTATGTGTAGAATTATGTGGAAAAGTGTCATTTCTTTCACTTCTGAGTATCACCCCCAGAATGCGCTAGTGTCGTTTTTCAATTTTTACTTTCTCTTACCCTATATATGAAATATATAGAGAGAGAAAGTATTTGCTCTTATTTTTATGGAAAAGCATCATTTTTCTAACTGAAGGCAGTACAGTTTTTAGAAAAAATATGTGCATTGCATACAATAATATCACAATAATTTAAATACATCGCGTTTTCCATTAATAAAATAGAAATCTTTAAACTGCTTTCCTAAAAAAAAAAATAAAATTTTTGAGTTGTGACACTTTTCCATTTAAGGAACGATATGAATCTAAGATAAAGATATCTCTACTACCTCCATAAATAAGAAAGCGATGTTTTAGTCAATGTTATTAACATAATATTAATAGTAAGAACATGTTGAAAATGGAATTATGATTGTAGATCAGAGAATCTAAAATAAGATTAAAAAGCAATTATTGAATATAACCTCCTCCCCCAACCCTAAAGACACGACTCTTGCCAGACTAATGGACCGGGGCCAAATTCAATTTCGAGTCATTAAAACTCTGTCCGAAGCAATTATCGCCTGTCCCTTTTATACTCTGTGCTGCATGACAAATAATTTTTTTTTTTTTGTTTTCAACCAATTAAGAGAATGTACATTCGATAAAATAACTAACTAGAAAATTTTTTTCCTCTAATAATTACCCTTGTACATTCAGGGATCTTTAAACTATTCGTTTAACAGGGACTTGGTAAAATTATTGTTTTATTTCTTATCTTATCCAAGGCCGCATTAGGGAAAAATATATTTACAAAATATAAATATAATTATCTGTATTGGGCTGGAGACCTAGAATAAGAGTAGTCCGCCCGCCTCGAAAGCGACGAGGTCCTGGTTCGAACCCAGAGAGCGTAAAAACCCCTCTTAAACGATTTATTGCCTGGCTTACTCACTTTTGAGTGTTGTTTGAAAAAATTTCATCTTTTTAAAACAATGCTGAACCTATTTAATATAAATATCTATGATGAAGAAAAAAACCTTATTTGAATTATGGTCAACATAATTAATCTTATTAAAATTAAGAGATAAAAACAATGCAGTAATCCGTGAAAAATATATGAATAACATGAAAAGAATAAAAGTCCATAATATCCTTGGATGACAAAAGGAAATTTAATTTGCGGTATATATTTTTTTTTTATATTAATACTGTAATTGAATTTTCAATTAAATAACATTGCAGATATTATATATTATTTCATTAAAACTTTAATTAAAATTATACTATAGAGTTTCAAGTAAAATATTAATATTAAAATATGAAAAGTGACAACTTCATTTAGTAATATCGAACAAAAAAATAAAATCCAGCTATTCTTTTAGCAACAAAATATTTTATAATTACATTTGAATATATCCGAATATATTTCGAATCAAAAGACAATTCTAAAAAGAAGTTATAAATGTTCTTTTTGTATATTTGCTTTCTAATTATAAGGTCTAAAGATACAACACAGAAGGAGGGGTCACTGCTGACGTCATTGACTTACAAATGGGATTAAATTCAAAGAGAACTCCACAATCAGAGATGTATTTTCAAAAGAAATTATATTTTATGCGGTATGAATAAATAATATAATTAGAATTCTTTATGTTTTGGATTACTAATTATTAATCAAAGTTTATTTTAATTACATTTTTTATATCTTTTTAGAGAAGATTAAATAAATTACCCCCGGGCGAAAAAATTGCTACTCTTGTGAAGGCAAAAAGAGAGAAAGAGAGATACAAAATTTGAAATTCGAAAATTAAAATAAGATTCGGAAAACCAAATTTGATGTCTTCAGGTTGCAAATCTAGCATCTGGATATCTTTGCATGTGTATCACTGTTCCCACAGGAAGGGGGATTATGATCTTGGAAAATGTTACAAAAGGTCATCCACCACTACCTAGGGAGGGGGGAGGGACTCTCTCTTGAACTAGATAGTGTCGGACAATTGCACAACAACAATAAAGAACTTGAAAAAAAAACTTCACATCTTTGATTCTAAGCCCGACAACTCCTGGAGGAAGGCAACCCACAACATTACCAACAAGATTTAGCAACAAATTCGCTTTCCTTCCTCAGAAATAGAACCGCCTGTTTCATGTCACACCTGAATTGCGAAGCTGGCCCCAGAATAATAGAAATTTTGTCAAAGAATATATATATATCGACGTTCTAATTAGTAAAGTGCCTAACTCTAAGAGGGGGCCGTGTCGTGCTGGTCATCGATTGAATGCTAATATTGATAATTGTTTTTTTTTTTATTTTATTGTTTTATTGCCAATCTTGCATATCATAAGAAAAAAAAAAAAAAAAAGAATATCTTGTCTATTTAAATCTTAAACTCGCTCTGTAAATAATACTGTATTTTCTCTTTTTTCTCTAAGAAGCTTTGCTTCAGAGAACTTTAAATAAAATTCTATTGTATTCTATTCTAACTCCATTTTTGTTTTTTGTGAGCCAAAAAACATTTCATTGTCATTGTTAGAGCCACTTTTCGTGAGGCAACTTTTCGAACTGAAATAGATCGAAAGAGGACATACACGGATGCATATTTTTTTTTCTTACTGTAAGCTAAACAATCCAAATGACCATTCTCTAATAGACTTTTTTCATTAATTCCCTCAGAGTCCAGTAAAGCGAACAACCCTTGCGGAGTTATTAAATCCATCTAGTAATTAGCAACTGAGCCTGCCCTGCGAGGTTCAACTAATAGCAAAATTCATTAGCGAGTTTGCAAAGTTGGCCTGGTCTACCTTCTAGCAAGAAAAAAAAAATCGAAAATATAGCTACTTAAATTTCTTAAACGTTGTATGTTTTCGATCATATGAGGAGTTCAGAGCAAAAGTGAACCAAGTACACGTTTAACTCTTGAGAAAAAATGAATCAAAGTTAAAGCCTTATATTTAATTCCTCTTAAAATAAACAACCTTTATTTATTTTACATCTCAGCAATCATTAAGAACTTAAATTATACTTTATCTAAGTACACATTTTAAAGTTTATATTCAGATTTTTGGATTTTTTTTTTTTTTTGCGCATTAAGGAACTGCTGCACTCTGGAGGATTAGTATTGAAATTCGGACATGGTTCATTATTACACCGAATAACTACCATAATTTACTATCTAAAAAGGGAAAAATAAGAAAATTGTTTACTTTTGGACTTGGTCTACTTTTGCTTTGAATCTAAACTGCCATTTGGAATTCAGAACCAGAATCAAATTTTTTAAAAGAGCGTTTTTTACTAAGAATTTTAAAACTTTTGTTTTTACGAAAATACAAGAATGAATCGTGGTATGCATTAAGTGCAAAAAGAAATATACAGAGTGCAGCAGCTTCTTAATGCAAAATATAATAAACCAACCTGCTGTAGTAATTAATCAAGACTTGTGAATTTTAGAGGGTCAGGGTGGGAACATCGGGATCATCTCATTTAGAGAATAATTGCCTTTACCTCTAATAACGCTCATTGAACGTAGATACATATAATTCTTATTGAACAAATTATTATTTTACTTTCCACTGAAGCTCAAATGTACAATAGATTTTAAATTTTGAAAGAGTTTCTTTTCAATAGCAGTTTTTTAATTTTTTTTTTGCCATTTGGGGTTTCTTTTGAGTTAATTTTTATTTATTTATTTTGTTTAAAGTCTTTTTCGGCATCTGAGGACATTTAGACACCATTTCTATTTACAGTATTTCATTTGATTGGTATCCAATAGAACTGAAATAAATTCATTTTTATTTAAATTAGTTTCCATTATAATAAATATTGCCGTTTAAAAGAGAAACCAACTCTCTGCCTATATAGCAGGTGATAAAAATAGTAATGAACCTAGTAATAATAATAATAAAAATAGTAATTAAACCGGATAAAGTGAAAATTACTCAATTATTTATAATAAATACAGTATGTCAATATAAAAAGTAAAATTCAAAGTGCGTTATATTTTAAATTACGTATTCTTTGTTTATGTTTTTTCCCTAACTTCATTTCTAATTAGCCTTGAAACTTGAAAACAATTATGATTTCGGGCTCTCTGCCAAGCTTCATAAAATAAACGCCGCTAAATGCTTACCAGAGGATGTCAAGTAAATTAAAGTGATGCGCTCATTTTATTTAATAACAATAAAAAATGAATTCAAAAAATCTGGTGTGACTGGTCGCACAGCACACAACTTTCTCTTACCCTTCGACAAGAGAAAGTTGTGTACTGTGCTTGTCACCAGATTTTTTGTGTCGACATATATTTAAGTCCGACAGTACGGTACATTTGAATTCAAAATGTAAAATTTATAAACATTGGAAAATATTTATATTTTGTTACCATGGCAACCATTTCTCCTATCTTTCCTATGAATTACAAGTGTAAAGTGTGCATCAAAAGATTTCAATGGCAAAATGAGAATATACATTTTAAAGAGCATCTAAAAAAAAATAATTGATTTTTGAATTTTAATCAAAATCGTTAGAGCGAATTTTGAGAAAATCGAGAAAAACTGAAAAAGTGCATCAGTAAATTATTAGTACTTTTTCGCCGATTTTGTTTAAAAGCTTATTTTCACTCTCCAGGAGGGTGTCTAACTTAAATATAAAATTTCAACCTCCTAGCTCAATTCCTTCATGCTTAATGGATTCAGGGACTTCAAAACGTGTATATCCATCAAAATCTTGTCCTTAGACATGAAACCAATACTTTCTTATTAATATATGTATATTAACATATACATATAGGTAAGAGAAAGTAAAATTAGATTTTGTTATTTATTTTATCAAATCCAAAAGGGCAGTAAATAATTATAATCATTAATGATGATAATTTTTTGAAAATATTTCTTTTACAAACATTTAATAATTCAGAAAGTTTTTTTTGCATTTTTTTTAAAGACTTAAAAAGTGTCCGCCGCCTAAGAGAAGATTATGGAATTAAAAGGGAAATTTCATCCAACCATTTAATCTCTCAGTATTTTAGTATAATTATAAGAAAATTCTTTCTCTTAATAAAATTATAAGGGAAAATCTCTTCATTAGTTGATCAATTAAAAATTAAAACTGTGTAGTGAATATGATATAAAAAGGAAAATTTTTTCTTCAGATCACCTATCTTTACACATTATAAGATCAAATAAACCACAAGGGTTGTCGAGAAGAAATATGATAAATAAAATATATTTAATTTTTTTTGTAAACTAATAGTTAGTGTTGAAATGTCATGTTTGTTGACATGGTAGTGTAGCAAAATCTTTATCAAACTCTATTTGCTTGAAAATTTCCTATACTATTTGTATTGTGGTCGAGGGAGAATTTTCAAGCAAATTAAGATTAATAAAGACATTGCTATACTACCATGTCAACTAACCTGACATTCAAACACATTTTTAGCCCTGATGACGAGTGCGATCGGCACTCGAAACGTCGACAACATTTAATCCCTATTGACTTTGGCGCTGAATGTTATATGGACCGTTTATTTTGAAAGTGGTGTAAGTCCTTTTCTATTGTTTCGAGAAAATGAAAGGTTAATGTAATAATATGCAAGATGTATTCTGGGCAAGACTTTATAAAATAGAATTTATTTGATTCAAGCAAAATAACATTATCAATAATAACATTTATATATATTGAATGTCTATCAATAAACATTGCAACGAGGCAACACAAATACAAAACAACACACAACACACAACACTGTATATCACATCTTCCCTCTTCAGTTTTTCTCAGGACAAAGAACCAGGAATTTTCTGTTTCTTCTTAATTCAGTACCTCTTGACGATTTCACCAAATAGGACCGCGGGCTTTCCAGCTTCTTTTTCACTTCACCAAAAACTTTCATATCTTTCACCCAAACTCTATCTCCTTCTTTTAGAGGCGGACAATTTTGCACCCTACACCTCTTATCATACCATTCCTTCTGCTTCTCCTTTAAACAATTTTCCTTCTCCTTTATCTTCTCTAGATTAACTTTAATGGGGTCAAATCGTTCGGAAATTTGTGGTAAAGTATTTCTTATTCGGCGTCCCATTAACAGCTCCGCTGGTGAGTATCCGTTAGCTAAGGGGGTACTTCTGTACGCCAAAAGTCCAAGATAAGGATCTTCAGATTTTTTCAACCGCATTTTCGCAATTTTAACTCCGGCTTCAATAAATCCATTCGATTGAGAATATTTCGGACTGGAGGTGACGTGTTTAAAACCATAGGACTTGGCAAAAAGAGTAAAAGAAGAATTCGGTTTACTTTCAAATTGGGGACCATTGTCACTCCGAACAATTTCAGGTATTCCAAATCTTGCGAACACAGATTTTAAATGTTTAATAATTGCTTCAGAAGAAAGACTATGTAATTCAATTATTTCAAAATATCGTGAAAAATAGTCTGAAACTAAAAGAAAATGTTTATTTTTCAATTCGAACAAGTCCACTCCAACCATCTGCCAAGGTCTTTTGGGTAAAGGTGTAACAAGTAGAGGTTCTCTCTTATCTGGAAGTTCCAGTAAACATTTTTCACAATTCTTAATTTTCTCCTCAATGTCGCGAGAAATTTTCGGCCACCATATAGTGTCGCGAGCTCTTGCTCTACATTTAGTAATTCCTTGATGTCCTTCATGAATTCTATCTAACATTTCTTGTTGAAATTTCTTCGGAATAATAATCCTACTTCCTTTCAACAACAGATCCTCTTGAAAAGTTATTTCATCTTTAACATTCCAAAATTCTAACATTTCTCTATCTAAAAGTTTCTTTTCAGGCCAACCTTCAATAACATACTTCTTTAAATTTGCACACAAATTATCATCGTTTTGGGCTTTTAAAATTTCTTTAAGTTTATCACCACTAGCAGGATACCCTTCAATAATCATTTGAACATAAGCTTTAATATCATTTTCAAAAACGTTCCCTCTCTATATTTTTATTTAACTGAGTCAAATCAACGCATAATCTGACATCTCCAGAAGGTTTTTTTAACCACTACAAGAGGCGAACACCATTCACTAGGTTCCTCTACAGGTTCAATAACCTTATCTTTAACCATCGTTTTTATTTTATTTTCTACTTTTTTAAGTAAAGGATGAGGTATTCTTCTAGGTACCGATATTGAAAAGGGTTTAAAATTCTCTTTCAATTTAATTCTATATGGAATTTTAATTTTTCCAAGCCCATTAAAAACTTTAGGAAATTTTAGTCTTAATCTCTCTAAATTCAAATTAGAATAAACATTGTCAATTCTTTTAACTAATAAAAGTTCCTCACTAGCTTTCCTACTTAATAAGGCCATTTTCAAATTTTTAATCACATAAATTCTTTCAATATATGTTTTATTTCGATTGACAAGTTTAGTTTTAAAAGTTCCTAGACATTCTAATTTTTTATGTCCAGCAGAATACAATTCTTTGCCTTTCTCAAGCTTAACATTTGTTTTAAATCTTTTAAAATCAACTTCTGAAATCGCAGAAACATCTGCTCCAGTATCAATTTTAAATCTAATTTTATAGCCTTCCACTGACAAATCAACTGACCATTTATCTTCCGATAAAGACATTATATTATAAAGATTTCCTAAAAAATTCTCATCCTCCGAACTTTCTTCTAATTCCTGAACTTTCTTTTTAAAATTATTATTCCTACATGCTTTTGCAAAATGCCCCTTTTTATTGCATTTAAAACATGTTGCATAATTAGCGGGACAATCACTCCGCTTATGAATCACTTTACTATTACAAAACGAACAGTTACTTCCCTTATTATATTTATTATTAAAACCATTCCTATAATTTTTATTTCCAAAATTGGATTTATTCTCAACTATTTTATTTCTCTCATTATTATTCTTATTAACTTTAACTCTATCTAAATTATCATTATTATTTTTATCTTCCTTATTATTTGAAATTAATACACCCGTTCGAATACGATCCTGCTGAGATTTCACCAATTCGGCATTTCGTGCTAGTTTAACCGCCTTTTCCAAAGTCAATTTCTCATCTAATTGTAAATTTTCAGAAACTTTCTGATCGCGAATACCACAAACAATACGATCCCTAATCATTTGTTCTTTAAAAGTCCCAAATTCACAATTATCAGCGAGAGTATATAATGAAGTAATAAAATCATTAACAGGCTCACCTTCTTTCTGAAGTCGCGTATGAAACAAATACCTTTCATAGACAATATTTTTCATTGGTTGAAAATAATTATCAAACTGCTTTAAGACTTTGTCAAAACATCGAGCTTCAACAGCGGTCATTTTAAAACCTTGGAAAATCTCTTCCGATTTCTGGCCCATTAAATATAGAAGAGCGTTTATTTGTTCCTCCTCCGGTTTCTCATGTAATCCTGATGCATTTCTAAACCGAAGAAAACGATTTTTCCATTTCATCCATTCAACTCCTCCAGAAAAACTAAAAACTTCAGGCGCAGGAATCTGATATAGAGCCATTATAATTATTCCTCATACGCTGCCACCATGTAATAATATGCAAGATGTATTCTGGGCAAGACTTTATAAAATAGAATTTATTTGATTCAAGCAAAATAACATTATAAATAATAACATTTATATATATTGAATGTCTATCAATAAACATTGCAACGAGGCAACACAAATACAAAACAACACACAACACACAACACTGTATATCACAGTTAACATATCTGTTTATTAAAAAATCTATTTATCGACCAATTTTCAATTGTACAAAACATGGGAATTTTTTAACCACTAGCTATTTATATATAAAAAATTTACAATAATTTAAGCATAAATTATGTGATATCTCATTTTTTAAAAAAATGGACTTACACCACTTTCAAAATAAACGGTCCATATCTGATAGATCGATGAATTTTATGAAATGTCTATCAAAGAACATAAGAGGGTTTTTCTGTTGACTTTGCTTTTTTTTTTTTTTTTTTTTTTTTTTTTTTTTTTTTTTTTTGGAATGGGTGCATAAGGTCAGAAGACTTGGTAGTCACATGCAGCCAGGAAGAAAATAAAAACAAAAGGAGAAACATAAAAGGGAAACTCAACTGCGGGAACTGAAAAGATGCCTGTTGAGGTTAGACTTGAAAGTCTGACTATTGTAGGTTTTGGGGAAGATAGACGCAGGGAGCTTGTTGCAATCACGGGAGGTCATGGGGACTGAATTCTAGCCATGAAGATGGTCGCATAGGCGGCCGAAACGTCGCTATGGCTTCTATAATAAAGAAAGAAACATAACTGCTTGGCCTTTTATTTATTCTAGTATATTGATTCAACTATTCACCTCGTTTTTGAGAGACCTTGTTCACTCCTTACAAAAACAAAATTTATTTTAAAAAAATATATCTTATTTATTTTTCTTCTCAGACGACAGGTTAATAAATAAAAAAATAAATAAATAACTGAAAAGGCCCCCTCTCAATCCCCATCTATTGATAAATCTACAGTTCTGGCTGAGGGCGAAATTATTTTTTAATATACAAACGAAGGGGGAGAAGGACTCTAGCCAGTGGCGTCATTCGGAGGGGGGGACATTTGCCTCCTCTTCCCAAGGACTCTGATTTTTTTTGAATTTTATATTATTCTAAATAAAATATTTAAAAATATATCTAAGAGTATATATTTTTTTTTTTTTTTTAAACATTCACACTTTTTTCTTCACTCACATTCACACAGTCTTTTCGACAACTTAGGCCATATAAGACTTTTACGATAACCGTTGGTATCCAAATGGCTTAAATAAAATCATCGGACTGCCTGGGGTCCGAACCCGCGACGTTCGGTATATAAGGTAGGCACGCTACCAACTAAACCAAGCGCCCTCGGCGTTTGGTGTAGAGGTTAGCGTGCTAACCTCGTATACCAAAAGTCGCGGGTTCGGACCCCAGGCAGTCCGATGATTTTATTTAAGCAATTTGGATACCAAATGGCTTAAATAAGAATGCATGGACCCCTAATATGTATATTAATCTCTATAACGGATATCGTAAAAGTCTTAAATGGCCTAAGTTGCCGAAAAGACTGTGTGAATGAGTGTGTGAATGTGAGTGTGAATGAGAAAAAAGTGAGTGTTATAAAAAAAAAAAAAAATAATACTAAACCAAGCCCGTAGGCCTGTACAAAATTAAACAATTAATAAAATGAAATATCTTTTGCCCAAATTTGAGTACCTATTTCTAGGAAAATTTTAAGAAAAAAAAAATTGCTCCTCCCCCCCAAGAAAAATCTGAAATAACGCCACTGGCTCTAGATGAAAATATTGGCATTGTTAAATGGTTTTTATTTTTGAAATAATTTCGTTCTCTATTAATAAAAAATATTTATTTCACATATGCAAAATGTCCAATCAAACCATTAGTCGTTGAGTAATGCCGATAATTCACAAAGAAATAATAAAGTTTTTATTCTTCATTCTAAATAACAAGAAATCATTTGAAGTAAAACATTAAATTGTTTTAATACAAAAAAGAGCATCCGTGATAAAATTTAATCTACTCCAAATGACAAGAATATTTCTTCTTTGATATAAATGGAGTAACTTGTATTCAGATGATACTTTTTGTCTCAATCTTTTTTTCTTTCCCAAGCCAAAGTGCTGTTAATAATAATAGTAATAATAATAATAATAATACTTCGTCAAAGACTAGCGATATTTCTCTAACAAAAGTTTGTTTCACCCTTCTAACTCAAACCCATCCTCTCCCCCCTCCCCCCCACTCCCAACGTCACTCTCTTATTTAGAAACGATCAATTTCTCCACCGAGTTATATAATTAAGTTACAATTCAATTCACTGAAGTGGAGTTGACTAAAGAAGGAGGAGGGGGGAAGGAGGAGACACTTTTAAATTAACTCCCCCTTCTCCCCCAAATTTCAAAATAAGTTATTGTGATTTTAATTTAATATTTGTTTTATTAGCTTTGAATGAGGGGGAGGAGGTTAAGAAATGTTTTCTTTTTAAATTTGAGACTAAATAGACTTTAATCATTTTACTTGTATTCATTCCACAATCTTAAAGATTTTATTTATGGTATATAGGCCTACCTATATATTTATACGGTATATAGTCTATAAATAGAGGAAGATGAGCAATCAGGGCCGGAACTAGAAGATTTGTTAGGAGGGACAAAATTTAATTTGCCTCCCTCTCCTTACTAATATTATAATATGTTGCTCCTTCCTTCCCCCGCTCTGTTGCTGTAACTAAGCCAAATTGATTATAAAATTTTAATCTTTCTTTAAATTTGAGTCTAAAATTTTCTCGCCTCTAAATTTTTGCCACCCTAGGCACTGGCATCTCGGACTTAGCCATATATCCACCACGAATAATGGTAATTCTTGTTTCTTAGAGGAGGGTGGGAATTTGAAATTATTTATTAATTGAAAATATTATTTTTTTTTCAGATCTTCGTTTGTCTTCTCTAACAATTGGTGTGCGTCCATCCCCAAAGTGACTCTCGAATTTTATGGGTGAGTAGCACATTATTACTACACAGTCATTAGTGTCAACCCTGACACGTTGTGGTTACTCTGAGTAACTCTCATGGGAATGATACTGAGGTGGGTTCCCGTTTCCTTCCTCAGGAGGAGGCATCTCAAATAGAGTTGGATAATTTATTGCCGTGAGGTGGATTTGAACTCGAGTTGTCTTCAACTCAGGATTATAAGCTTAACTGCTTTATCCCCTCGGCTAATCGCCTCCTCGCACAACATTATTATTATTATATAAATTATCATGTCATATACTCATATACTATAAAATAAAGCGCTAGCGACTCACTTCCTGTCCCTGTGAGTATGTGCCTATCAGGTCGCTGACTGGCTAGAGTTACAGGAAGTCGAGCGGGAGAGAGAAATTTGAAACCTTAAAATTTTGCAATTGCTCGCCGAAGGTGGGCTTTATCACTGGTAGTCTTATAAGATAATTTGAAACAACTGAAGTATTTAATAAAAAAAATTTAACAAAAAAAACTTAATAATTTCAAATTAAAACATTTAGATAACGAATGACAGGTGAAATGACAACTCGACACTTAGCTGGATTCAGTGGCGGATCCAGAGGAGTTTCTCGGGGGGGGGGGGTAATTACTCCCTTTATCCCCCACTCTTGTACCCGCCCTTGGCTGGATTTCTATTTTAGATAAAGGGTTCTAGTATTATTTTTAAGATTTACACCAAGCCAGCTCTAAACGAACAGTTATCTTTCTTCTCTTTCCCGGAATCTAGAAAAATCATTGATATTGTAAAGCATTTAAAAAATTTCCGGTTTTCAAAGAATCTTTTCATTAACATCCTCTGAATCATTTTTCTTAGATACAAAGATTTCTTTTTTAGAGATTATGAATCACAGGATTTCTAGCAAAATATTTACTTACGGTGAATTTGTTTGGATAAAAACCCTTTTATCAATGAAAAAATCTGGTGTGATGGTCGCACAGCTGTTTTATGCTTTTCACAACTTAAATATAAAATTTCAACCTCTTAGATCTTTTTGTTCATGAGATTGTACACAGATCCTATTGCGGGACCCACTTTTTTGACCTCAGGGTACCTCAAAACAAGTATTTCCATTAAAATCTCTACTTCGAATTTTTAACATGAATCCAATACTATTTCTCTCTATATAGATAGGCCTGCATACGTATATAAGTAAGGGAAAGTAAAAATATGTGCATTGAATATATTAATTCTATATTTAGGCCTACTAAATAGCACTTGTATTTTGTTGTTAATATAAAAATTAATTCTCGTTCTTTAATAATAATATAATTTTGAAAACATTTATCGAAATGAGTTTTTAAACACGATCGCTGGCATTTTTTTTTTTCCAATTTTGAGGTAAATTTATTTTCATGTTTCTAAAGATCTTAAAAGGATTTCTATATTCCATATTTTCATAATGAAATAAACTAACCTAAAAGGAGAAAAAGCTTTTTACGATCATTTATTTTGAAAATCTAATTAAAATTTTTTTTAACCTTTCTGCTTTTGTTAAATTTTCTAATCATATTTTCAACTTTATAATAAACTTTCAATTTTATTTTCTAATTAATTAATTGTTTGAAATAATGCTTTATAAAGATTAAGTTTTAACTAGCTAGTTCAAAGCTAAAAAGCTTCTATCCTTTACTTGAAAATGAAATAAATTAACTAAGTTATTTATTTTAACTAGAGATTCATGAAATATATTTTAAAGTGATAACTAGAGAGTGGAAAAAAAGTCTCGACTTTTGTCAATTTTGAGACTTTTCCTCATTTTCTTAGATATCTCCACTGATCTCACAAAAAGAAACGTTTTTTGAGATTTTCAAAAACGACTTTTGAGACTTTTTTATCGACTTTTATGACCGACTTTTTTAATATAACATGCTTTTTTTAAATTTTGCATTCTCTGCTACTGAGGCCATTTAGTATTTTTATTTATTTATTTTTTTTAAATTTTTTAAGGTCTTTCTGCATCCGAGGCCATTTAGACACTATCCGAATTTATTTCAATTGATATGTATCCAATTCAATTGAAATAAATTTTTCATCTGGGACGGGATACAAACTCTCGACCTTTGGCAGCAGAAGCTAATACCCTACCTCTGAGCCATAGATACTAATGGTGTGATTTTTTTTGGAGCTGCGACTTTTTAGAGACTTTTTTTTTTGCCAAAAACAGACTTTTTACCGGCTATTTGACTAAAAAAGAATAGACTTTTAAGGCGACTTTTTTTACGAAAATAAGATACTTTTTTCCGCTCTCTAGTGATAACGTATACATGAGAATATTAACGCTTAGAGGAAAAAGTATTTTGCATTCTCTATATCTCTAAAACTGTGCCTATTGGGGAAAAATTGAAATGATATTTGAATTTATCATGAAAAATACTTCTAGAAAGTCATATCTTTATTCTTGTGAAAGAAAAAAAAGTTTATTTTTGTCGACTAGTGTAATTAGAATAATATAATGAAATTAATGCCTATATTCATAGGCGTGGCCAAAAAAATTTTGATGGGGGGTTCAAGAAAATTTTTTCAAACATTTGAAAAATTTAAGAGTAGGCCTATTTATAAATCATTTTTTTTTTTTTTTTAGCTAGAGTAAATTATTATATTTTACTTTCTCTTACTCTATGTGAAATATAATTTGTATTATAAAGCTTAAATATCTAGTCATGGTTTGGGTCCCATGGGGGCTTTGAACTCCCAAACCCCCTCTCCTCCCTGGCTACGCCTATGCCTATATTAAATATTAAAATTTATGAGTAGGTATTTATTAATTAAAGATAAAAAATTAAATAAATTATTAATCAGGATTCACAGCTTATATTTTAATACGATTTTAATGCTTAATGCATAAATCAATTAGATACCCTGGCGCCAATATAATATAAAACTTTTCTGTCTAAAAGAGTTTGTAAAAATATTTTTTTCTGGCGCTAGTTTATATTTGTTGACATCTAAATATTGCATTCAATCTTTATTCTTTTAAAGCATAAGCTAATTATCCAGTTGTCCATCAAAATTCATTCAAATTTAATTGATTAAAAAATTTTAAATGAGCTTATGCCTAGTTAAAAAAAAAATGTTATATTTTTTTTCCTTTAATGGTTTATTAATTTTATTTCTTCCAAGGGTGCTTTTTCTATCCCCTATAGTAAAATTGTTTTTATAAACGTCTAAACAACAACAACATCAAAGAAGAAGATTAATAACCCCTATTCTAGATAATATAGAGTGTGTTACGAAAAACAACTCGAATTTTATGACAATAAATGATTATCTATCTAATCTTTTATATAAAAAAAAAACCTATTTTCAATTTCTATTCTCTTATTAGAGATTAAACGAGCTATTTGGTCATTTATATGAAGAGAGATGTATAAATGGCCACTGAAGCCGAGCGACTATTAATTAAAAAATCACCAATCACCTTCCATAGTTATAAACGAATCAAAAATCTGCCTTCACACAGACAAATATATGCATATTTAATACATTTTTGGGTTATTTTTGACTTAAAAATAAACGTAAAAATAAACTTGGACGACATAAAAAAATTGAGATGGTTAATTTTTCAAGATCATAATATTTTCAACTTTCTATTTAAAGCAATTAAAATAATTTTTTTATTCAACAAAACTGTGAGTGTTCTTTATTGGCGACGCCAAACGCCGGGGCATGGGCCCCTGGAATCGAACCCAGGATCTCCAGTCTATCTGTGGCATCAGTGTGCTGTCCATTGCACCAGGCCTCCGGACCCTCGACCTACACCACACGCCAATAAAACTCACTTCTCTTTATATGCAATTTAACTGTGCAAAGTGAGAAACATTAAAGAAAAATTTCTCACTTGTCCGCCATTTTTTAAACCAGAAGGGGTCTGCTCTAACCAAGGGCGGATACAAGGGGGGGGGGGGTAAAGGGGGTAATTACCCCCCCTGAGATTTGAAAAAAATACTTTTTTTTTCCGAAAAAAAATGTATTTTGAATGTAAAAAATTTTTAAAAATTAATACTTAAAAATTTGATTTGTATTTATTCTGGCAAACAAATACAGAATGCGCCTTTAAATTACCGAAATTAGGAAAAAATTGTGTGCTGTGCGACCAGTCACTCCAGATTACCCCTCCCCCCCCCCCCCCCCGAGAAACACCTCTGGATCCGCCCTTGGCTCTAACACACTACTGAAAGCAGGAAAGCCCTGAGGGCTCTATATATATATATATAAGTATTCAAAATACCTTAAATATACCTATGAATAGTTAAGTCCGAATCAAGGTATTTTGAATACCAATATCTTATTCAAATATATACCCTCGGAAAATATTTAACTAAAATGATTTCCTTCTCCAATTAAAAATTTTCATTTTTATATAAGGTTAAAAAAAATATAATTAAAAAGATTGTTTTTTCTTGAATTTGGGAAGAGTTAGTGTGTGGAATATGAAGGGGGGGGGGGGGGGGTGTATTCCTCCTTTTTTCTTTTTTTCTTCTAGCTTTCCTATAAAATACAAGGAGAAAATGGTCTTCTAACAGTTTTGACTTTTTTGCACTCTAATGTATGAGATAATAAAAAGTGAGTTTTGTACTGCACAATCGTTAAAATTCTTATATTATTCCTAGAAATATAAATCACATTTTAATTTTAAACATATATCGGCCTACTTATTATTTTTTTAAATATTTGGATCTCATTACCAATTTTGGGGTAAAATTTCCATTTATCAATTTCTTAAAATAACTTATTCGAGGTGAAATATCAATATCAAAAAAATTACTTCAATAAATATCGAATTTTCACCATGAGTTCATTACTTTCTCTCACTCTATATTTATATTATTTATGTATATTAAATCTTTATGTAAATTAATTGAGCTCTAGAGATTAGAAGCTCTTGCCCTCAGAAAAATAAAATTATCTATCTGTCTATATATTAGTAAAATAAAGTAAAAACGCTTATTTGATTACGTTTTTAATTCTAGCAGATTGTAAAAACTAACTTAAAAATAAATGTAAAATTTCGAAATGAGATTTAAAAAGACAATAGAGATGACAGTAAGAGAGCACATAAAAATGCGACTTTAATAAAGATGAATCTCCCTCTGTTAAAAAAGATAGTAAAGAACGCTGCATTTATTTAACAAAACCAACTTCAAATTACAATAATACTCAGTGGTTTTATTAATATTCAAATACTACTCACATATGCTGAAGTGGTGAGGTTTTTTTTTTTTAAGGTAACAAAAGGGATTCGCTCTCATACTCATAAAGTAAATGCTGTAAAAAGCCTTTGATAGGAGTAATCTTCCATTCAATAAAATAGGTCATTTCAAAAATAATCTTGGGAAACTGGCGTGAATAGATAAGAATGCATTGATTTCTTTAGGAAGAGAAGGTAAATAGCTATCATTTACTCTTCCGAAAAATCTACTTAAAATGAATAGAGGATATAAAATCAAAATCATAGGGAGTATAAAATTGGAAGAGATTTAAATAAAATATATATATTTTTTTTAAGAATTATTAATTTTGACTCTCCCCAAACAAGTATCCCCTACCATTAGATTACGTTGATAGCTTTCAAAGTGTTAACATCCCTTCTAATATATAACTTAGAAATTCATAGGAACTAGTAAAATCAATATTTAAAAAAATTTTTTTATTAAATCATCACACAGGTACTTTGAGATAGCTTGAGGCACTTACATTTTTTATTATAAACTTTACTTTCTCTTGCCTATATTTTAATATATATAGAAAGTTGATACAGGACAGAGTGATTTGCAGCCAATATGCGAGCCTCTATATTAAATAAAAAGTAAACAATAAGAGAATAAAGGAGCAAGCAGCCAGGTAGTTAGTCTCCACGAAATGAAACTCTCTGTTGAGGTAACAGTTTCGGTTTTAATGAAATATAACCATCATCAGTCCATCTGATTGCAAAAAAGTGAATCTCACAAAATGGTCTATTTGTCTCTTTCTCTGTGTATCAACATATATCACAATAAAGAAAAGAGATACGAAGTTGACATTTTATAATTAAGTTCAATGACAGTTAAAATTAAAATTTTGAATAAAATGATGAACTTTTTCAGTTTTTTTCGATTTTATCAAAATCGATTTTGATTAAATTTCATTGATCAATTATTTTTAGGTGCTTTTTTAAAAAGTATATTCTCATTTTGTTTCATGCACTTTACTCTTCTACTTCATAGGAAAAATAGGAGAAATAGTTGGCATGATTTTTTTTCCCACCCAAATTCAAAATTTTTAACTACTTAAACGCGTAAGACATCTTACTCAATTATCTTTATTAATTCAAAATTAATTTAAAAAATTGATTATTTGAAAAATTTTTTACTTAAAATATGTGATGAATTTTTTTTATTTTATTCACAGTTAAACAACAAACACTTCCACGTTTAAAGTTCGATTTTCTAAATTATCACTTAAAAAGGTTTTTACTACTCTCAAAAACAATAAAACTAACAAGGTTCTACTTAACTGTCTTTAAATACCTGTAAAGTTTAAAGGTTAAGGTTATGTTTGTCTTACTCACAATAGAAAAGCTTTATTCAGTCAATTAGCCTTTAAAATTATTAAAGTAGGCTATTTAATTGAATTTTTCTTTTTAATATTTAGGCTGTCTTTTATTACTACATTTTTTTTACAAAAAAAAAAGAAAAAAAAACATTCAATCCTCTGTTAATTTATTAGGCTACTCACTTATAGATATTCTCTAAGCAAAACATTAACTTTTAACATCTCTAAATTGAGTTAATTCATTTTAACACTTCCTTGCCTCAAAATGCTATTCTGTAAGCAAAATCTAACAGTTAACATTTAGTCAATAGACAATAGTGTTAAAAATAATATTGTTTCTAGGGGGTACCTTTAATATTTAATGTATTTTTAACCTAAAAAGTAAGGTTATGATTTTGACAGCTTTGAAATAAAAGCAGCTTGTTAACGTCGCTGTTAAAACTTTATTCAGAGGATAACATTTTTTAAAGTTGAAGTTATTATTTTACTTTTTAAATTTTTTGTTGATGTTATATTTTAACGTCTGTTTTTAGATAATAGGCCTTCATGAACGCTTATCAAACTTTTATGATTTAATAATTAAATGAATTGTTGTTGATATAATATTTTTGACTGTATATAAATAAGTAAAATTAATTAGTATATTCTCTCATTTATTCATTAATGTTTTACTATATCAACACTAGTTTTTAATTGGGGGTTATGTTTATATATTTGATCCATATTGAGTGAATAAAATTGTCCTTGTTTCCTAAACACAATTTGAGAATCCTCGTAACATAGGTTTGTTTAAGCCAAGTCCTCGAGTTCTCAAGACACTTTAATACTTGCAGGGAATAGCCTATTTTATGGGAGACCCTCTTTAAACAAACATGCCCTGTCGTCTGAAGCATAAAAACATAAGTCAAGGGGATTTAGAAATGGATTACGACGGTTAAAATAATGAAAATAAAAGGATTAAAGAATTTTTCAACAATAATTTAAAAGACCATTTTTCTACTCTTTTAAGGGTTTTATTCCTTGTTTATAAAATAAAGAAAATATAAATCAGAATCTCATTACTATTTTTTTTTTTTTAAGATTCAAAGAGAAAGGGAAAGAAAGCAGAGAAAGAAAGATGGAATGGATTAAATTTTTTCCAATCTAAGCCAAAAATAAAGCCAAAAAGTATTTATTTTTTTTAACTTTTACCTAAAATTTTTTTTTCTGATTTACATTGAATACCAATTAAAATAGTTAAATGGCGAGGGGATCAAAATGCTCCCAGATGTCTAAAAGACCTTAAATAGCCGGTGGCCAATGAGAAGACATTAGCTTCTCGTGCACATGGTCCCGGGTTCGCTTCCCGTCTCAAAAAGGAAAGAAAATTTTCAAATACATTGGCTACCAGTCATTTGAAATTAATAGGAAAATGATAAATAAGAAGTACAAAAGTAAAGTATGTTTCAAACAATTTTGAGAGCAAAATGAGAATATATATTTGAAAGAGCATTTAAAAAATAATCGATTTTTGAATTTTAATCAAAATCGTTGGAGCAAATTTTGAGAAAATCGAAAAAAAAACTGAAAAAGTACATCAGTAAAGTATTATTAGTAATTTTTGGCCAATTTTCTTTAAAAGCTTCGTGTTACTTCCCAGGGGGTGGCTAACTTAAATTTTATAATTTCAACATCTTGCTCTTTTCGTTGTTGAGATATTTTGTTCACAGACAGACACACAAACAGACGGACCGTGTGGCCAAAACCACTTTTTGGATTCAGGGGACTTCAAAACGTGTATATCCATCAAAACTCGACATCGAATTTTTGACGTGAATCCAATACTTTCTCTCTATATATATTAATTATTATATAGAGTAAGAGAAAGTAAAAATGTGGAATTGGGAATTTCGATTACCGACGATAAGAGAAAGTTGTGTGCTGTGCGACCATCACACCAGATTTTTTATTATTACATCATATTGTTTGGAATTTATTTTTTCGAACTATGATTTTTTCTATTCCTTAACTTTTATTTTTCATAAAACTTACTTATCGTATATGCCTGTCTATGCATTTATTTAACAAAGAAAAGAAAGAATAAAATTCATTCTTTTTTTATTGTCACATACCACAGCGCATTTGTTTAACTTGCCCGCTCTCTCTGACTCTATTTACCACAAGATTTTTTTTTTTTTTGTTTATCCTATGGACTTTTATCATCTATATCGCAAATCTTGTTCCTTAAAGAACAAAATGTATATTTCTATAAAATATCGTCATTGTATAACATATTTGACATGATACCCAATACTTTCTCATTCTCTCTCTATTTAATAGAGTCTATTATATAGGTAAAAGAACGTAAAAAAAGATTGTGTAATGTAAATCTCGAATTACTTAATTCCTTTTTATAAATACACAAAAAATCTCATTTAACTTAGACCTATATCATAAAAAATATTCGGAATATGTATCAAAATTGATAAAAAAAAGAAGCTTTTGATAAATGAAAAATGAGCTCGGGTTTTTTCCTTTTTTTTCCCTATCTTTCTTAATTTGCATTCTAATAAAAATTAATTGATTAGGTCTGTTATTAAAATAGAAAATGAATGGAGTATCCTCATCTAATGAATATATTTTTTTCCAAGAAAAAAAAAAATTCCCTGCTGTCAGGCAAGAATGAATAAGGAAGAGAAATAATTACAACCAGGATTATGTGATTAGTAGGCTCTATGTACACATTGCATCCAATTAGATTCAACGCCCATGGGAAAGAGGTGGTGATTAATTAGACTACCAACCTTCTTCTCATCATGTCACCCGGTAAAGGAAAAATCTCACTTAAGCCACGTACATACAGGACTATACATTTATATCCCGAAGCTGTTTTGAATTTTAATCGAATAAAGAACATGACCAAGTTACACTTAAAATATTGAGTCTTGCTCGCTAAATTTTAGAAACAAAAACTTAATTTGTTTTTAAATGAAGAGATTTAGAAATTCGTTTAAATGGCAAAAGAGGATTATTAAATTCAATTTCATAAAGTATATTTAAGAAAATATAGAAATGAAAGGGAAAAGAAAAAAAAATATTAAAAAAAAATCTGATGTGACTGGTCGTACAGCACACAACTTTCTTTAACCTTCCGTAATTGAAAGTTGTCTTCTATATTTGCCACACCAGATTTATTATATCGACATATATTTAGTTTCCGGTAGGAGGGTACATTAGAATTTAAGTTGTAAAATTTATAAACATAGAAAAATATTTATAACAAAATGCATCCATTTCTCTTATCCTTTCTATAAAGTACGATAAGCGTGGTAAATGATTGATTTGATGTTCTGGAGCTTCTCTGCACTGTAGCAGTGCTACCTTATAGATCGGTATCACTCTCCGGGTACAAGACCCCTGGAGAGGATCAATCTAGGAATGGTGCATACCAGTCCCTCAGGCCCGAGGTGCTTGGAACTGAAGGGGATTATATTCCCATTGCTCCAGTAGAGACGCTCGACTTGGTTGAATTTTTCGGCAAGCCGGGTTCGAACTCGAGTACAATTTTATCTCGAATTACTAAGCCCCAAAAAGCCACGTGGCCTCGATAAGAGTCATATAAAAGCATACAATTTTGAGAACAAAATCAGAATATACATTTTGAAGAGCGAATTTTGAGAAAATTGAAAAAGTGCATCAGTAAAAAACTAGTACTCTTTGGCAGATTTTGTTCAAAAGTTTTGTGTCACATACCAGTAGGATTCCTAACTAAAATATAAAATTTCAACTTCCTAGCTATTTTGATCTCAGACTGCCTGACACAGACGCACAATCAGATCATTTTGTGGGACCCACTTTTTCGGACTCAGGGGACCTTGAAACGTGTATTTCCATCAAAATCTCGTCATATAATTTTTGACATGAATCCAATATTTCGGACTTTCGCCACTATGATTCTCAGCAGGCGATATGTCGTATGATGTGCAAGACAGATTATTTTAATGCGTTGATATTTTTGCTATTTTAACAATATTTAATTCAATCATTTTTTTTTCAACCAACCCTATGAAGTCATTTTTCATAATTTTTAAATATAAATAAGCCTACCTATTTAGTTTTTACTTTCTCTTAACCTATATATGAAATATATAGAGAGAAAGTATTGGATTCATGTCAAAAATTCGATGTCGAGATTTTGATGGATCTTCACGTTTTGAGGTCCCCTGAATCCAAAAAAGTGGTTTTTGCGACATGGTCTGTCTGTGTGTGTGTGTCTGTGTGTGTGTGTGTGTGTCTGTGAACAAAATATCTCAATAACGAAAAGAGCTAGAAGGTTGAAATTTTATATTTAAGTTAGGCACCCCCATGGGACGTGACACGAAGCTTTTGAACAAAATCGGCCAAAGAGTACTAGTACTTTACTGATGTACTTTTTCAGTTTTTTTCGATTTTCTCAAAATTTGCTCCAACGATTTTTTTTTAAATTCATAAATCAATTATTTTTTAGATGCTCTTTAAAATGTATATTCTCATTTTGCGATTGAAATCTTCTGAAGACCACTTTACTCTTGTATTTCATAGAAAAGATAGGAGAAATGGTTCCCATGGTAACAAAATATAAATATTTTCCCATACTTATAAATTTTACATAGTGAATATCAATTGTTCCGTACTGTCGGGAACTAAATATATGTCGACACGAAAAATCTGGTGTGACAAACACAGAACACAACTTTCGATTACCGAAGGTAAGAGAAAGTTGTGTGCTGTGCGCCAGTCACACCAGATTTTTTTTTTTTGTACTTGAGATATTATGTTATACATACCCAGATAGACCATTTTGCGGGATCCATTTTTTTAGACACAATGGTCGTCAAAACGTGTATACTCTCATCATTTTTATGTTTAATTTAGATCATAAATTACTAAAAAAAACTAGGGTACTTAGAAATGTTATTTACAGGTAAATTTTGAAACTGAAGAAATAAACAGTCAACACGTTTTTATAAATATTCATTTTTACTAAATTTTACGACTGGCATCAGTGTTTATTTTAACTCAAAACAATACCTATAGCTCAGAGGTAGAGCATTACCTTTTGGTGCTAGAGATTAGGTAACCCTTCCCAGGTGATAAATTTAAATTGGATATCAATCAATTGAAATAAGTGGGTCTAAAAGGCCTAGCAAGCCGAAAAACCTTACTCAAATTAGAAACAAAAAAAAACTTCAAAACTATAATTTAACCCTTACCCTTTTCTCATATTTATAAATCCAAATATTATTAGAGCTTCAGAAATTTAAAATCAAAACAACCTAAAATTATTCAAAAAATTTTTATTTAAAAAAAATAAAAAAAACTTTTATCAATCTTAAAATTTTCAAAAATATCAAGACAACTTTATATAAAAATCTTATTCAATTTCATAGATACTTGTTTATTTTTGTGATAGACTAACATGTGATGATAACTAGAGAAATGAATATAAAGAAAAGGAATACATACATATTTATTTGATTGTCTCTCTCTTTTTCTCTCTCTTTCGTCCGCGATGTTTCCATAGCAACGGGCGCGGTCCATAGATCGCCTCTGAGGAATCCCCCACCTTTATTCCCACCCTTAGAGCCCTTTAGGCAGTTTTCGGAATTATCAAGATCCTCAAAAATGACGTGTGAAAAGGGGAACAAAGGACTTTTTATTTTCCTGGTGCATTACTCAACAATAGATCATCTGATTTTCTTTTAAAATTTTTAAAATATAGAAATTGAAGTTTGATAAATTAAAAAAAAAATCTAATGTGAATGGTAGCACAGCATTTTTTTTTTCAAAAACATTCACACTTTTTTACCCATTCACATAGGCGTAGCCATGGGGGGGGGGGGATTTTGGGGGTTCAAACCCCCCATTGGACCCAAGCCATGACTAGATATTTAAGCTCTATAATGCAAAATACTTTTTCCCTCTCTATATATTTCATATATAGTGCGTAAGAGAAAGAAAGTAAAATATAATAATTTTCTCTAGGTTAAAAAAAAAAAAAAAAATTAAATAAAACGCAAAAAATTCGAGAAAATTCAGAATTTTCCCATTGAAAAGAATTGATTTTTGTTATGCTTTATAAAAAATTAAAAGCCGCCTAAAATCTCATTATGTCTCGCAAATGAAAAATAATATTAAAAATTATTATATAAATAAATTTTTTATTTTTTTCTTAAAGAGGTCTGAGATGGTCTTGAAAGGTGAGATAGGAGTCTGGTCAAAGAGAAACAAACACATAGAGAGACACCCCGGTATTTTAGGCCCTTATATATAAAATTAAGAGATTTGCATTATTTATTGCCTGATACGAGTTGATTGAAAAATTGCGGCACTTAGTTAAGAAAGGGCGGGCCCGAGCCACCTCGAGGGGGGTCCGGGGAGGGGGGCGAAGAGGTGGGGTAAGTGGCTAGTCACTTATATTTCATTAGACGCCTTATACTGCCCTGTTAGTCGGGGTGGGGGGGGGGAGAAATAATCCTAAACCCCCATCAAGAGGACTTCTGGCTACCGCCTATGCCCATTCACACACACATTCACACAGTTTTTTCGGCAACTCAGGCACTTTAAGACTTTAGACGATAACCGTTGTAAGTAATATACAGGGTGTTCAGTAAAGAATGGATAACCTTGGAAATGTCTTATATATGTATAACTTATGGCCGTTCAGAAAAAAAATTGAAACAAAATATATCATAAGTAGTACCTAAGATATGATTTTTTTAAAAAGAAAGGTCTAATTTTTTTACCTTGTTTTACTTTTTATGAACACTACGATCCCAAATGAATGGATTCCATTCAGTTTATTGTTATTTTATTATTATACACGAACTATGCTAATAGATAAACAGTGAATAGTATGACTAGCTATTGCACTTTTTTATTAAAAAATTAGCAAATTAATTAATTTTAGAAAAACTTTGCAAAATTTGCTAATTTTTTAATAAAAAAGTGCAATAGCTAGTCATACTATTCACTGTTTATCTATTAGCATAGTTCGTGTATAATAATAAAATAACAACAAACCGATGGAATCCATTCATTTCTGATCGTAGTGTTCATAAAAGTAAAACAAGGTAAAAAAATTAGACCTTTCTTTTAAAAAAATCATATCTTAGGTACTACTTATGATATATTTTGTTTCAATTTTTTTCTGAACGGCCATAAGTTATACTATAAGACATTTCAAGGTTATCCATTCTTTACCGGACACCCTGTATTTATATTGAGAATTCAGGCATTTTCTATTTAAGCCATCTGGTATCCAAATGGCTTAAATAAAATCATCGGACTGCCTGGGTCCGAACCCGCGACGTTTGGTATAGGAGGTAGGCACGCTACCTACTACGCCAAAGATTTAAAATTTATAAACATGGGAAAATATTTATATTTTGTTACCATGGCAATCATTTCTCCTATCTTTCCTATAAAGTAGCCTACAAGAGTAAAGTGTGCTTCAAATGATTTCAAGGGCAAAATGAGAACATACATTTTAAAGTGCTTCTAAAAAATAATTGATTTATGAATTTAAACAAAATTGTTGGTACGAATTTTGAGAAAATCGAAAAAAAAACTGAA
>JAKCPI010018481.1:0-15785 GCA_023213315.1 Euborellia annulipes
AATATTCGAAATGAATTATATTTGTTGAGTTGGGAGTATCAAAATTTAATAATAAAATCTGATGGGTCATGTGACTAAGAGTACATGATAACCCTTAAAAAAGACAAACTAATGTGATATTGTGATCAATGTCTTTTCATCTGATTCTTGGGTACAGTGGTGAGAACTCAACTCCTTACGCTAGGGAATTCGTTCGCTTCCGGTTTCAGATCGTTAGGGCGACAAAAATTGATTCTATTGAAGTGAATAGTTTATTTTAGAAACATGTCAACACCCATAGTGCGCAATTTAGTGGTTTTCTGAAATAAACTATTAATTAGCTACCGATCAATTGAAAAAAATCGGGATGGCATCTAAATGACCTTAGGATGCCGGAAATGGAAATAAAAATAAAAAAATTCAGTGGGAAATCAGGGTGTGGAACGAGTCCTGGACATCTAATCTTACAAAGAGGGATATTTTTTTAAGCTTCACCTTACCTGACTTTTGATCTTTGAGCATTGTTAATTAAAATTATATATTATTATGTATATTATCATCATATTATAATATAAAGCACTAGCCACCGCCGAATTCGGACTTTCCCACTTGTAACTCATAAATTCAGCAGCCAAAAGGGAAGAATAAAAATAAGTTATTTGAATTTTAATCAAAACTACTAAAGTTTATTTTGAGTAAAATACTATGGCCAAAGGCATATTTTATTGAAAAATTTGACTGAATCCCTAGTTTAAAAAAAAACAGACTAACTTATTGTGCGAGATTGAACTATGTATTTCTGTTAAAATATTTTGCAATCACAATTTTCTTAAGCTTTCTTTATATTATTGAAATATTACAATGAGAAGAAAACCTTTCAAAAATCTTGATGAGGGGGAAGAAAATATAAAAAAATAAAAAATACATAATCATTGCCCCCAAAAATAAAAATTTGATGAAATTGCTTATTCTTTAAATAATAAAAAAAGTTTGTTTTTGTTTCAGCTTCAGAAGAAAATGGAGTTATGTCTACAGTACCAGATAAAGCAGTCGAATTGAAAAGTTATCCAAAACTTTGTGAACAACGCCGAAAATTTCCAGTTTTATATCGAGTAGAATTTCAGGTAATAACTTATTTTTCTAAAACAAAAAAATAATGAATACGAAACGCTGAGATGATGTCTCAAAAATGTTACATTGGCGTTAATCCTTTAAAAACTGAATAGTTTATTGCTGAATAGCAATCGATTTGTATTCATCCATTACTTATATTTGATTATAGAGAAGAAACTACTGAATAGAAAACTGCAAGATCGAATCTTGGAAAAGATGAAATTTGCAAAAAATCATTTGATAATTGTGATATCATCTCTGTGTTTGGCCGCAAATTTTTTGATCTGAACTAAAAGCTGTTTTGTGTTGCTCAAGAAATTCTAAATGATTATCTTAAAATTGAATTTATAAAATATGGATTTTACTAGAATCCTTTTGATAATCTAAATTTTTATAATTATAATAATAAGAAACATTTTAATTAAATTTTTTATGGTAATCAATTCAAAACATTTTGAAAAGGAAGGTAAATGTTTAGAATGATTAAAAAAAAAGGGGAAAAAAAAAAAAAGAAGAGATTGCCAAGTAAGGGATCAGCAGAAAAAGATTTAAGGGTGAGATTGATTAAATAAAAATAAAGAATCCTTTTAGAGATATTGGCATTTAGGAATAAATTACACAAATAATAATATTTAAAAGAATTTTATTGTTTAAATTTTATCTTGAATTTTGTGGCAAGATTGGTCTTTTAATAAAATTCAAAGTTGGACTGGGGTCCATTTGAAAAATAAATCCTTATGGATAGAGTTGTAGCCAAAATGGGGTGGTGATGGTATTCGGATTCGTATCTATAGGTGATTCCTTTTCATAAATATATAATTAGGCGCCTCCAGGTTTTTTTAAACTTTTTAATTTTTCTTAAAAATTTTTTATACCAATACATATGGTTAAATAACACAAATAACAATAAATAATTAATGAACTTGATGTTAAAAAGCTTGAGATTAAAATTTAAATAAAAATAACTTTCCCTTGTATCATGAAAGAAATTAACCCTTCGAAATAGTCTATTTAGAATATTCTCTGCTTTTTTTCATAATAAAAAATTTAAAACCAATTTAGCTTAAACTTGGATTTTTTTTCTTATTAAAAAGTTATTATTTCTTTCTTTAAATTATGAATTACCCACTTTTAGGTCTCAAATGTTCTCATTGAGGAGGGTGAGTGTCTCTCTACAGGTCAGGATTGTGAGAAAGGAGAGGATCCAGTGTGTGAAACGTTTCGTTAATTAAATAATGCCATTAGTAACTCAGAGAAAATCTCTATCTACAACTCAATGCTAAACACATTGAGCTCATTCCCTTGGGTCTTGTATGATACTTTAACTGCGCTTACGGTACATTTGAATTAAAGATATATATATTTTTTAAATTTCATTTAAGGTCTTTTTCGGCATTTACAATAGATCCAGTCTTTATTTGTTTCAATTAGATTGGTAAATTAAAGATATAAAATTTATAAACATGAAAAAAATTTATATTTTGTTGCCATCGGCATCCATTCCTCTTGTCTTTTTTATGAAGTACAAGAGTGCCCTCGAGCTTGGTGTAGGGAAAGAGTAGACGTTTTAACAACGTTTGCTAGGCTTAGCCCAAAAATTGAATTTTCGGACGTTCGCCCCTATGATTCTCAGCAGGCAATAATATCGCCTATAGGTAAGAGAATTTAATATAGATGCTTTGTATTATTAACTATGACAACTCTATTTTTGTATAATTATTTAAACAATATACTCTTTGAAGACTGAAGAAGGCATGGCGGATTTTTGCCGAAACGTTGCAAAAAAAGTGTTTATTGTTAATATTTTGGCTGCATCCTCTTTGACTTTAAATATATTAATATTTTTAAAAACTTGGTTTTTTTTGTGACCCGATTCATGGTTGAAAACTCTCTATCCGCATTCTCCAATCAAAATATTATAAATCATTTTAGATAGCTACTTAAATATAGAGAGTCTAATTTTATAATCATACTCGTGCAGGCAACTCTATAAATAATAATTAAAATGGGAAGAAAAGAATTTCTATAAATCACTTTAAGAGGATATATAAAATTGTATTAGAGGGATTTTTAGAAAAACTTTCTCGTCAACAAAACGTAAGGCTCTAAATTCTCACACCGATTGGCCCAAGGATGAGCTCTAGGGCCTTAATTAAAAAAGTTTACCTCTCCTTTGGCTGGACATAAAGGTAAAGAACTCAAACCAAAATTACACAAAGCGTGATTGATTGACTTTTAACGGGAAAGATAAAACTTCTTTCGCGACCAATCAAGGGAACACCTTTTTCTACAACGATATATTATTATTATAATAGGATCCATAGGCGTAGCCAGGAGGGGGGTTTTGGAGGTTCAAAACCTGACAAATTATTTATGATTAGATGATTTATTTAAAAGAAATTGTTCCAATCTACTATTTAACAATATTTAACAGAAGTGTAATTTCAATTGGAAATATATGTGATCACTAGGGCTCGGATTTATAGACACTAAAAATCTTTAAAATAGGCAGGCAACTAAGCACTAAAAATTATTAAAATAGGCACTTAAAAAAAGGCATTTATAGATAAAATAGGCACTAAAACCCTGAATCGGCCAAAATAGGCATTATAAGAATTTCATGAAACGTACACATATCAAATTGGCCTAAATTTTAAGCCTTAAATTAAAAAAGGCAAATAGGGCGAAATCCGAGCCCTAGTGATCACTGATTCTGAGTTTAAAAAAATGTTTGGTGGATCCCGTAAAATGGTCTGTCAGTCATAGGGTAGGGTTATTAGTAGGGTTCGGATTTCGTCCTATTTGCCTTTTTTAATTTATGGCTTAAAAATTTAGGCCAATATGATATACGTTTCATGAAATTCTGAATAAAATAAGAGGCATTTGTTAGTGCCTATAATGCCTATTTTGGCCGATTCTGGGTTTTAGTGCCTATTTCATCTATAAATGCCTTTTTGAGTGCTTATTTTAAGTTCAAATAGCCAATTTCAATTTTTTACGAGCTATACATAGCCTAAATTTAAAATTTTTTTGAATTATCAAGAAAATATTTCAAGGGGGGGTAAAGAGGGTAATTACCCCCCTCCTGAGATTTGAAAAAAATACTTTTTTTAAAAAAAATTTATTTTTAATGTAAAATTTTAAAAAATTAGTACCGTACTTAAAAATTAAAAATTTGATTTGTATTTATATTCTGGCAAACAAGTACAGAATTACCGAAATTAAGAAAAAAATTGTGTGCTATGCGACCAGTCACACCAAATTACCAAAAATAAGATATCAATTTTTTAAATTTTTTTATATTATTTCTTAAATAATACCTTTTAAGTGCCTATTTTTTACAATAAATGCCCTTTTAAGTGCCTATTTTAATAATTTTTAGTCCTTAGTTGCCTGCCTATTTTAAAGATTTTTAGTGCCTATAAATCCGAGCCCTAGTTATTAGAATGAATTTAGTGTACCTTATTTTAAAATATTTATTATGAAAAAACTTAGCTTTGATCTTATGATCATCCAATAAGTCGTTTACCATAACAATATTCATCAGCATTCATTTATCAATAAGATAATTTTAAGGTATTTATCTTAAATCTTCTATAGTAAGCATTATTCCTCAATTATTAGCAAAATATCGAGAAAAAATCCGAATGTCATTTTTGATAATTACTTTATTCAATTAAAGCCATTTTTTTCCTTTTTCTTTTTATTTTAAAAGAAGAAAACAAACACCATCCGGTTCCGAATCGGCATCCGTGTTTACCGATAGCCTCAACCGATATTGACGATTTTTTTAAGGCGCTTTACTTTTTCTCAGCTAAACAAACACGAAAAAGTTTAAATTTATTTTCCAATACTAGAGAAATAACTTGCAACAAAAACCTCCTTGATTCTACCATAATTTTTTGTCCCTATTTAATCCTAAATTGATTACAATCGTTTCATCGTTCAATAAATAAGTAAAAGGAAAGCCTTTCAAGTTTGCACATTTTATTTATGAAGTTTCTTTTTTTTTTATAAATAATTTATTTTATATAAAAGTATATAAAAATAATCAATATCAGTTCCATTTAATTTAAAAAAACAATTCAACTTCTAAATTCTAAATGCTATAATCGTTACCAGACTTATTTTAACCAAATGGTACTCAAGTTGTTTATTGATAAATGAATGTGTGGGCAGCCTGGTGAGGTGGGTGTTAATAAAAACTAGGAACCGACCGAATATTCGGTTTCGGTTACGGTTTCGGCCAGTTTCGGCCAAAAATCATGGTTTCGGCCGTAGTTTCGGTTTCGGCCAAAAAGTGGCCGAACCTTTCGGCCGGCCGAAACCAGAGTCTGAAAAAATGGGATGAGACTCGCATGCAAAAAAAAAAAAGGTCAAATAATTTGCACTTGAGGGAGAAAAAAATCTAGTCTCCCTAAAAAAAAGGTAAAATGATTTTCACGGGAGGGAAAAAAAATTCAAAAAAAAAAAAAAAGTAAAATGAAGTTTCGGTTACGGTTTCGGCCGAAACTAAGGTTGAGGCCGAATATTCGGTTTCGGTTTCGGCTGAAAATCTTGTTTCGGTCGGACCCTAATAAAAACTCGGAAATCGATGAAGCTCTTTTAAATTATTAAGGATTTCCCCTCCAAAAAAATATAGACGTTCCGGTGTTCCAATGATTCTTTCTCCAGGACAATGCCCACAAAGAATCTTTGACGAAATTGAGGAGAAGGCGGGCGGCGCGGCTAATTGCTAAATATTGTTCACTGTTTTTAATATGCCTCTATTGATTTCCCATTATCCAATTATTAAGTTAAGATAAAAAAACGCGATTTTAATAATCTTAATTGAATAATTTTCTGAAAATTTTCAGTTAAACGCCTACGATCGGAAAAAAGTTTCACTTGCATCGTGGTTTTATAAAACCACACAATGATTTTTTTTTTTTTTTTTTCAAATTAAAAAAAATATAGAATTTAAAAAACATTTTTTTTTTCTATCCCTGAGGACATTCCAACATACGTGGCAAGCATAAATAACTTGTAATGGCGAGGTTTCTGTTCAAGAGAGTCCCTAGAGAGACAGAATTTTTTCATTAAATACACTATACTGTATACTCGTATAATAAAAAAGTAAAAAATATTAGGTAAATATGTTGAATATGAGTTTTGATTTATCAGAACCTATAAAGGCTATTCATTTTATATAGCCAAGAAATTAACACACTCTTAGGTAAAATAATAATAATTATTATTATATAACTAACTAAAATGGCAAATGACACTTGTGTTATATTGTAGCTAATATTTTTGGTTGAAATTAAAAAATTAGGCTAAAAAAGATAATAATAATAAACTTAATTTTTTAGTTTGGTGTATAATATCAATAATTTATGATTAAATATCCTTAGGGGGTGTAGGAGCTGCGTTTAAAGGAACTTTAAAAAAACTAGACTATTATAAGAAATTTTTCAATGCGGTTTTTTTTTTTTAATGAATTATATTCATAAGGGATTATTGGGACAAAGAGTTATAATTTTTATAATGACTTATTAAAAAATCACATAAAAATTAAGAAAATTTTAAAATAAGCTTAGTAGATATATTTAAAAATTATGTGACTAATAGTTCAACACTCTTGCAAAAGATGGCAGGCTATTCTAACCGCCGATCCTATATTAGCCTATATCTGGCCTATATTTACATATATATTTATACGTATATATTAGATTTATAATGTTTCTTTAGAGGTGCGTTAATTTCTAGACGCAGTCTGTTTTGATTAAATTTTAAATAAGTTGAGAGGTCATGTAAAACATGCTACAAAGCAGTGGCGTAGTGAGCTTAACGCGCGCCCGGGGCACAATACCTTTTAAGCGCCCCCCCCCCATTCGAAAACCATATAATATTATATGTAGAATATACAAAATTATTATGGGGGCGGTATAACTCGCCGAAAATTTTCTCGCCCAAAGCAAAATCTCGCCTAAAACAAACTCGCCGAAAATCCGGAAAGTTCCAAAATAAAATATTTTTAAAAATCTGGTGTGACTGTCCCACCAGATTTTTTGTGTCGGCATACGTATATATAGTTTCCGCCGATATATTAGAAGATGAAATGAAATTTATAAGCAGGGCTCGGGCCCTCGGGCTTGGTCTAGTGGCTAGAGTGCTGGCCTTCTAAACCAAGGGTCAGGGGTTAGGACCCCTGGCAGTTTAACAACTCTCACATTACACACACATTCACACAGTCTTTTCGGCAACTTAGGCCTTATAAGACTTTTTACGATAACCGTTATTAATAATATATATATTATTAATATTGTTTTTTTTATATTATTTTGATATATCGTCGTCGCCTGCAACACGTAGTGGCCTATCTCAATTTCTATCATTTTTCAGGAGAGCTTTTTATAGTTCGTGTTGTTATATTAAATGTATAGATACGCAAAACCAAAAATCCTAAATAATACGAAAAAACATGGAAATACAGATTCGTCACTTTGTGATAATGTAAAGAACGCCAGGACAAGGCCATACCCGTGTATCTCAATTTTTAATTTTTTTGAGATACGTCACTACGTGATGCAAGCGACGATATGTATATTTTGTAAAAACTTTAGCCCAATGGCAGTTGGCTAGACGGGCAGATGAAAAAAATATTATTTATATGTTGGGGGTCCAGGCATTCTTATTTAAGCCATTTGAAATCCAATCGTAATAAATAAATATCCGGCTTTGGGTTTACACTTAGGATAATTTTCTAGAATGAGTCTTACTTGTAGGCCAGTGGTTTATGTTTTAACGCCTCCTTTAAAAAATATTTTAATCGTATGACGCCCCCTACCCTACACATTTAATAAAATAATACAAAAACAAAAATTTTTAATACTAAAAAATATAAATTTATATAAAAATATTTTTTTTATTTATTCATATTTTTTAATTAAGGAAAACCTCCCTCTCCCTGAATCTTCTAAATTTAATTATTTTATTTATAAAACTAGCAATCATTTGGAAAATTGATCTTGGTGGCCAACTATCCGCGCCTCCCCTTAGACTAGCCCGCGCCCCTGGGAGGCGCCTCACAGTTTGGAAAACTCTGGTCTAATATATCGACGCTTTATATACGTATGACGACACAAAAAATCTGGTGTGACAAGTACAGAACAGTGTACCTTGAGTAAGAGAAAGCTTTCGCCGTGCGACAGTCACACCAGATTTTTAAAAATATTTTATTTTGGAACTTTCGGGTTTTCGGCCATTTTTCGGCGATTTTTTTTTTCGTCGAGATTTTGCTTTCGGCTAGAAAATTCTCGGAAGGTTGCGTTTCGTTGGGCTTTCTTCGCCGCCAACATTCGTCGGCGAAAAAAGTCACCGAAAAAAAGCGCACCGAAAATTTTCTAGCCGAAAGCAAAATCTCGACGAAAAAAAAAATCGCCGAAAAAAAATGGCCGAAAACCCGAAAAGTTCCAAAATAAAATATTTTTAAAAATCTGGTGTGACTGTCGCACAGCAGAAAACTTTCTCTTACCAAAGGTACTGTTCTGTACTTGTCACACCAGATTTTTTGTGTCGTCATACGTATATAAAGCGTCGATATATTAGACCAGAGTTTTCCAAACTGTGAGGCGCGTCTCCCCAGGGAGGCGCGGGCTAGTCTAAGGGGAGGCGCGGATATTGGCCACCAAGATCAATTTTCCAAATGATTGCTAGTTTTATAAATAAAATAATTAAATTTAGAAGATTCTGGGAAGGAGGTTTTCCTTAATTAAAAAATATGAATAAATAAAAAAAATATTTTTATATAAATTTATATTTTTTAGTATTAAAAATTTTTGTTTTTGTATTATTTTATTAAATGTGTGGGGTAGGGGGCGTCATACGATTAAATATTTTTAAAGGAGGCGTTAAAACATAAACCACTGGCCTAAAGTAAGACTCATTCTAGAAAATTATCCTATGTGTAAAACCCAAAGGCGGATTTTATTTATTACGATTGGATTTCAAATGGCTTAAATAAGAATGCCTGGACCCCAACATATAAATAATATTTTTTTTTTCATCTGCCCGTCTAGCCAACTGCCATTGGGCTAAAATTTTTACAAAATATACATATCGTCGCTTGCATCACGTAGTGACGTATCTCAAAAAAATTAAAAATTGAGATACACGGGTATGGCCTTGTCCTGGCGTTCTTTACATTATCACAAAGTGACGAATCTGTATTTCCATGTTTTTTCGTATTATTTAGGATTTTTGGTTTTGCGTATCTATACATTTAATATAACAACACGAACTATAAAAAGCTCTCCTGAAAAATGATAGAAATTGAGATAGGCCACTACGTGTTGCAGGCGACGACGATATATCAAAATAATATAAAAAAAACAATATTAATAATATATATATTATTAATAACGGTTATCGTAAAAAGTCTTATAAGGCCTAAGTTGCCGAAAAGACTGTGTGAATGTGTGTGTTAATGTGAGAGTTGTTAAACTGCCAGGGGTCCTAACCCCTGACCCTTGGTTTAGAAGGCCAGCACTCTAGCCACTAGACCAAGCCCGAGGGCCCGAGCCCTGCTTATAAATTTCATTTCATCTTCTAATATATCGGCGGAAACTATATATACGTATGCCGACACAAAAAATCTGGTGGGACAGTCACACCAGATTTTTAAAAATATTTTATTTTGGAACTTTCCGGATTTTCGGCGAGTTTGTTTTAGGCGAGATTTTGCTTTGGGCGAGAAAATTTTCGGCGAGTTATACCGCCCCCATAATAATTTTGTATATTCTACATATAATATTATATGGTTTTCGAATGGGGGGGGGGCGCTTAAAAGGTATTGTGCCCCGGGCGCGCGTTAAGCTCACTACGCCACTGCTTTGTAGCATGTTTTACATGACCTCTCAACTTATTTAAAATTTAATCAAAACAGACTGCGTCTAGAAATTAACGCACCTCTAAAGAAACATTATAAATCTAATATATACGTATAAATATATATGTAAATATAGGCCAGATATAGGCTAATATAGGATCGGCGGTTAGAATAGCCTGCCATCTTTTGCAAGAGTGTTGAACTATTAGTCACATAATTTTTAAATATATCTACTAAGCTTATTTTAAAATTTTCTTAATTTTTATGTGATTTTTTAATAAGTCATTATAAAAATTATAACTCTTTGTCCCAATAATCCCTTATGAATATAATTCATTAAAAAAAAAACCGCATTGAAAAATTTCTTATAATAGTCTAGTTTTTTTAAAGTTCCTTTAAACGCAGCTCCTACACCCCCTAAGGATATTTAATCATAAATTATTGATATTATACACCAAACTAAAAAATTAAGTTTATTATTATTATCTTTTTTTAGCCTAATTTTTTAATTTCAACCAAAAATATTAGCTACAATATAACACAAGTGTCATTTGCCATTTTAGTTAGTTATATAATAATAATTATTATTATTTTACCTAAGAGTGTGTTAATTTCTTGGCTATATAAAATGAATAGCCTTTATAGGTTCTGATAAATCAAAACTCATATTCAACATATTTACCTAATATTTTTTACTTTTTTATTATACGAGTATACAGTATAGTGTATTTAATGAAAAAATTCTGTCTCTCTAGGGACTCTCTTGAACAGAAACCTCGCCATTACAAGTTATTTATGCTTGCCACGTATGTTGGAATGTCCTCAGGGATAGAAAAAAAATGTTTTTTAAATTCTATATTTTTTTTAATTTGAAAAAAAAAAAAAAAAAAAAAATCATTGTGTGGTTTTATAAAACCACGATGCAAGTGAAACTTTTTTTCCGATCGTAGGCGTTTAACTGAAAATTTTCAGAAAATTATTCAATTAAGATTATTAAAATCGCGTTTTTTTATCTTAACTTAATAATTGGATAATGGGAAATCAATAGAGGCATATTAAAAACAGTGAACAATATTTAGCAATTAGCCGCGCCGCCCGCCTTCTCCTCAATTTCGTCAAAGATTCTTTGTGGGCATTGTCCTGGAGAAAGAATCATTGGAACACCGGAACGTCTATATTTTTTTGGAGGGGAAATCCTTAATAATTTAAAAGAGCTTCATCGATTTCCGAGTTTTTATTAGGGTCCGACCGAAACAAGATTTTCAGCCGAAACCGAAACCGAATATTCGGCCTCAACCTTAGTTTCGGCCGAAACCGTAACCGAAACTTCATTTTACTTTTTTTTTTTTTGAATTTTTTTTCCCTCCCGTGAAAATCATTTTACCTTTTTTTTAGGGAGACTAGATTTTTTTTCTCCCTCAAGTGCAAATTATTTGACCTTTTTTTTTTTTGCATGCGAGTCTCATCCCATTTTTTTCAGACTCTGGTTTCGGCCGGCCGAAAGGTTCGGCCACTTTTTGGCCGAAACCGAAACTACGGCCGAAACCATGATTTTTGGCCGAAACTGGCCGAAACCGTAACCGAAACCGAATATTCGGTCGGTTCCTAGTTTTTATTAACACCCACCTCACCAGGCTGCCCACACATTCATTTATCAATAAACAACTTGAGTACCATTTGGTTAAAATAAGTCTGGTAACGATTATAGCATTTAGAATTTAGAAGTTGAATTGTTTTTTTAAATTAAATGGAACTGATATTGATTATTTTTATATACTTTTATATAAAATAAATTATTTATAAAAAAAAGAAACTTCATAAATAAAATGTGCAAACTTGAAAGGCTTTCCTTTTACTTATTTATTGAACGATGAAACGATTGTAATCAATTTAGGATTAAATAGGGACAAAGAATTATGGTAGAATCAAGGAGGTTTTTGTTGCAAGTTATTTCTCTAGTATTGGAAAATAAATTTAAACTTTTTCGTGTTTGTTTAGCTGAGAAAAAGTAAAGCGCCTTAAAAAAAAATCGTCAATATCGGTTGAGGCTATCGGTAAACACGGATGCCGATTCGGAACCGGATGGTGTTTGTTTTCTTCTTTTAAAATAAAAAGAAAAAGGAAAAAAATGGCTTTAATTGAATAAAGTAATTATCAAAAATGACATTCGGATTTTTTTCTCGATATTTTGCTAATAATTGAGGAATAATGCTTACTATAGAAGATTTAAGATAAATACCTTAAAATTATCTTATTGATAAATGAATGCTGATGAATATTGTTATGGTAAACGACTTATTGGATGATCATAAGATCAAAGCTAAGTTTTTTTCATAATAAATATTTTAAAATAAGGTACACTAAATTCATTCTAATAACTAGGGCTCGGATTTATAGGCACTAAAAATCTTTAAAATAGGCAGGCAACTAAGGACTAAAAATTATTAAAATAGGCACTTAAAAGGGCATTTATTGTAAAAAATAGGCACTTAAAAGGTATTATTTAAGAAATAATATAAAAAAATTTAAAAAATTGATATCTTATTTTTGGTAATTTGGTGTGACTGGTCGCATAGCACACAATTTTTTCTTAATTTCGGTAATTCTGTACTTGTTTGCCAGAATATAAATACAAATCAAATTTTTAATTTTTAAGTACGGTACTAATTTTTAAAATTTTACATTAAAAATAAATTTTTTTTTAAAAAAAGTATTTTTTTTCAAATCTCAGGAGGGGGGTAATTACCCTCTTTACCCCCCCCCCCCTTGAAATATTTTCTTGATAATTCAAAAAAATTTTAAATTTAGGCTATGTATAGCTCGTAAAAAATTGAAATTGGCTATTTGAACTTAAAATAAGCACTCAAAAAGGCATTTATAGATGAAATAGGCACTAAAACCCAGAATCGGCCAAAATAGGCATTATAGGCACTAACAAATGCCTCTTATTTTATTCAGAATTTCATGAAACGTATATCATATTGGCCTAAATTTTAAGCCATAAATTAAAAAAAGGCAAATAGGACGAAATCCGAACCCTACTAATAACCCTACCCTATGACTGACAGACCATTTTACGGGATCCACCAAACATTTTTTTAAACTCAGAATCAGTGATCACTAGGGCTCGGATTTCGCCCTATTTGCCTTTTTTTAATTTAAGGCTTAAAATTTAGGCCAATTTGATATGTGTACGTTTCATGAAATTCTTATAATGCCTATTTTGGCCGATTCAGGGTTTTAGTGCCTATTTTATCTATAAATGCCTTTTTAAGTGCCTATTTTAATAATTTTTAGTGCTTAGTTGCCTGCCTATTTTAAAGATTTTTAGTGTCTATAAATCCGAGCCCTAGTGATCACATATATTTCCAATTGAAATTACACTTCTGTTAAATATTGTTAAATAGTAGATTGGAACAATTTCTTTTAAATAAATCATCTAATCATAAATAATTTGTCAGGTTTTGAACCTCCAAAACCCCCCCCTCCCTGGCTACGCCTATGGATCCTATTATAATAATAATATATCGTTGTAGAAAAGGTGTTCCCTTGATTGGTCGCGAAAGAAGTTTTATCTTTCCCGTTAAAAGTCAATCAATCACGCTTTGTGTAATTTTGGTTTGAGTTCTTTACCTTTATGTCCAGCCAAAGGAGAGGTAAACTTTTTTAATTAAGGCCCTAGAGCTCATCCTTGGGCCAATCAGTGTGAGAATTTAGAGCCTTACGTTTTGTTGACGAGAAAGTTTTTCTAAAAATCCCTCTAATACAATTTTATATATCCTCTTAAAGTGATTTATAGAAATTCTTTTCTTCCCATTTTAATTATTATTTATAGAGTTGCCTGCACGAGTATGATTATAAAATTAGACTCTCTATATTTAAGTAGCTATCTAAAATGATTTATAATATTTTGATTGGAGAATGCGGATAGAGAGTTTTCAACCATGAATCGGGTCACAAAAAAAACAAAGTTTTTAAAAATATTAATATATTTAAAGTCAAAGAGGATGCAGCCAAAATATTAACAATAAACACTTTTTTGCAACGTTTCGGCAAAAATCCGCCATGCCTTCTTCAGTCTTCAAAGAGTATATTGTTTAAATAATTATACAAAAATAGAGTTGTCATAGTTAATAATACAAAGCATCTATATTAAATTCTCTTACCTATAGGCGATATTATTGCCTGCTGAGAATCATAGGGGCGAACGTCCTGAAAATTCAATTTTTGGGCTAAGCCTAGCAAACGTTGTTAAAACGTCTACTCTTTCCTCTACATTAAGCTCGAGGGCACTCTTGTACTTCATAAAAAAGACAAGAGGAATGGATGCCGTGGCAACAAAATATAAATTTTTTTTCATGTTTATAAATTTTATATCTTTAATTTACCAATCTAATTGAAACAAATAAAGACTGGATCTATTGTAAATGCCGAAAAAGACCTTAAATGAAATTTAAAAAATATATATATCTTTAATTCAAATGTACCGTAAGCGCAGTTAAAGTATCATACAAGACCTAGGGGAATGAGCTCAATGTGTTTAGCATTGAGTTGTAGATAGAGATTTTCTCTGAGTTACTAATGGCATTATTTAATTAACGAAACGTTTCACACACTGGATCCTCTCCTTTCTCACAATCCTGACCTGTAGAGAGACACTCACCCTCCTCAATGAGAACATTTGAGACCTAAAAGTGGGTAATTCATAATTTAAAGAAAGAAATAATAACTTTTTAATAAGAAAAAATCCAAGTTTAAGCTAAATTGGTTTTAAATTTTTTATTATGAAAAAGCAGAGAATATTCTAAATAGACTATTTCGAAGGGTTAATTTCTTCTCATGATACAAGGGAAAGTTATTTTTATTTAAATTTTAATCTCAAGCTTTTTAACATCAAGTTCATTAATTATTTATTGTTATTTGTGTTATTTAACCATATGTATTGGTATAAAAAATTTTTAAGAAAAAATTAAAAAGTTTAAAAAAACCTGGAGGCGCCTAATTATATATTTATGAAAAGGAATCACCTATAGATACGAATCCGATACCATCACCACCCCATTTTGGCTACAACTCTATCCATAAGGATTTATTTTTCAAATGGACCCCAGTCCAACTTTGAATTTTATTAAAAGACCAATCTTGCCACAAAATTCAAGATAAAATTTAAACAATAAAATTCTTTTAAATATTATTATTTGTGTAATTTATTCCTAAATGCCAATATCTCTAAAAGGATTCTTTATTTTTATTTAATCAATCTCACCCTTAAATCTTTTTCTTGCTGGGATCCCTTACTTGGCAATCTCTTTCTTTTTTTTCCCTTTTTTTTAATCATTCTAAACATTTACCTTCCTTTTCAAAAAATGTTTTGAATTGATTACCAGTAAAAAATTTAATTAAAAATTGCTCTCTTATTATTATAACTATAAAAAATTTAGATTATCAAAAGGATTCTAGTAAAATCCATATTTTATAAATTCAATTTTAAGATAATCATTTAGAATTTCTTGAGCAACACAAAACAGCTTTTGTTCAGATCAAAAAATTTGCGGCCAAACACAGAGATGATATCACAATTATCAAATGATTTTTTGCAAATTTCATCTTTTCCAAGATTCGATCTTGCAGTTTTCTATTCAGTAGTTTTTTCTCTATAATCAAATATAAGTAATGGATGAATACAAATCAGATTGCTATTCAGCAATAAACTATTCAGTTTTTTGTAAAGGATTAACGCCAATGTAACATTTTTGAGACATCATCTCAGCGTTTCGTATTCATTATTTTTTTGTTTTAGAAAAATAAGTTATTACCTGAAATT